>JAUTBX010124006.1:0-10650 GCA_032361465.1 Lepetodrilus tevnianus | reverse complement strand
TTGCAATATGGAGGAGTGTGAGGCTCTGTAGCCTACTGTAGCCTAGTGTAGTGATATGTAGTGCAGCCTGAACGCACACCAGTAACCACCCCTGTCTTGTTGCAGCATGGAGGAGTGCGAGGCTCTGTAGCCTACTGTAGTGTAGTGTAGTGATATGTAGTGCAGCCTGAACACACCCCAGTAACCACCCCTGTCTTGTTGTAGCATGGAGGAGTGCGAGGCTCTGTGCACCCGACTGGCCATCATGGTGAACGGCCACTTCAAGTGTCTGGGCAGCATCCAGCACCTCAAGAACAAGTACGGCGACGGCTACACCTTCAGCTTCCGCCTCAAGGGCCCCGACTACGACCACGCTACTCGCAGCGTCGTCAGATTCGTCAACAGAAACATACCGGAAGCCATATTGAAAGTATGGACCTGATTCTTCCATCTTTAAATGCATATAATCATGGTTTTAACATATTTCATGGTCAAACATATTTTTACCTGATTTGTTTGCATAAGTATATTCGGTAACAAGCTACATTTTCCAGAATGTCACTGGTTTTCAATATTGTATTTGTTTATGTATTTGTTTTTGTATAATAATAATAATACATAACAATATTTTCATCAACTCGATCACTATAGATGAAAGGGGAACAAGGCAAATTTAAGTGTTTCCCCATTTACACCAGGTCATACCACTTCTGCGTTATGTCCCCTTGCATTAATATTATACATTAAAAAAAATTATTATGACCATATTCAGGTTGTTTATTGGAAGTTTATGCTGACGATTCAAGCAAAGTTCTTTATCGGTGGGTTGCAGTGGAATTGTGTCTACCATACAGTGATGAAAGGGTTTTGCGAAGTCAAACATGATTTTATGTATGTCAAGTGAAATGTACTTTGCACTCATTTATTTTTCTTCTCTTCCTACCTGGGTACCCAGGAACAGCACTTCAATCTGCTGCAATATGAACTGCAGTCGGACAGCGTCTCCCTGGCACACCTCTTCGCCAAGATGGAGGAGGCACAACAAGACCTGAATATAGAGGACTACTCCGTGAGCCAGAACACCCTAGACAATGTAAGCACTCATTTCACCTTCTCAACTCATTGGGAAGTATACAACCCAAGCTGATAGAATGTTTACATTCACAATTCCATCTCGTCTCAAATGGGTGAAAGATTCCCGCAGCGACGTTAAACTCCATATTCACTCACTCACTCACTCCATCTTGTCCTATTGGGTTCCCATTCACAGTTGGGTTGACGGGACCAGTGTGCATCTAAGCATGGTTGGTTGAATTGTGGTTTAGAATAATTTTCAAGATTATTTATGATAATAATAATAAAGTTCATATCTATATTGCGCCAAATCCATGCTCGAAAGATTGCTCATAGATCTACATTATTACTGAGTGGCAAGCAGTATTACAACAATACTGGATTATTACTGTTGTGCACTTTCTATGCTGACACTCTAACCACATCACAAATACAACATACACGAGAGCAGATAGATTAGACGCTTTTTTGATGGATTATTTAATGTTGTCCTAATATGTCCATTTGAATATTTGATAAGATACATCATGAATAAAAAATAAAAAAAATATATAAAAAAAAATAATAATAATAAAAAGAAATGAATAAAATCTTCGATACATTTCCCCCGTAGGTATTCATCAACTTCGTCAAGCAACAGATGGAGATAGTCCAGGAAGAAACAGCACAACCGAAGCGGTCCAGGACACCTGCTAGGTCAAGGTCACGAGCTAACTCCACAGACGATGACGTGGAACCTCTCCTCCTGGCTGGCGACGACGATGACCTGTTAGATGACGATGACGATGATCTCATGCTACCCGTGGATCAGCCTACTGGGGTGAGTAGGGGGATTCAAGTCCGAGGTTTAGTCCATTTTGAGTTGGTAAGGGTGGAAAGGTTGTACCTGTCTATTGGAAGTGATATGAGGGCAGTAACATGGCATCACCAGTTTAGTACTGATGTTATATGTTAAATCTTTTATTATTTTTGTCGCGGCGGGAATATCTCACCCATGGCCCTATTTCACAGAATGATGCTAGGAGTCGTAACTCCTATATGTTAACATGGAGTTAAGGTTAACATTGAGTTACGACTCTTCTAGTGCTATGATCATCTTGCGGAGCTTGGGTCAGAGCGCATTCAAGCTGCACTACTTTTGCTACATAGCCTACTGAAGCCGTTTAGCCAGCAATACGTGTATGCTATGTATGAACTATTTTTGCTACAGGTCTGTACCACATATTATTTGTAGCAAGATGGATTGTGCGCATGTGCAAAGCGATACACACAAAGCCGTTCAACAAACTACTATATTAGTAGCAAAAGTAGTGTAGTTAAAGTAATGCAGCTTGAATGCATCCCAGGTCATAATGTTATGAAGATTTGGTGTTGTAGTCATTGATGTCTTGCCTGCAGATTATAAGCTAACAATATGGCTTCTCAATATTATTGGTCTTGTGTCCAAGGTTACATTTTGACAATTTGACAATGTGTAGTCTTGTGGTACATACCTTACTCTACAATAGCTTATCTTATACAGGGGTGTATCTCTCTATGTAAACACAGCACAAATATTCAGTATTGATACTTTCCCTCAAACCAATATATAGCTGCTATCACCAACACACATGCATAAATTCTCTTCAGCTTGCAAATGATTTAATGCTTGTTGTCTTGTTAACATAACTTTCTAATAAAATGCTTTTTGCATCCAGCTTTGATTTCTAGCTCGCTTGTAATGCTTGTCACCATCGGAATTTCAACCTTTTCAACTAATAATATTAAGATTAAAGTTTCTCTACCATTTATTCAGTTCTTTTAATATAGAAAATATTAATATTATAAGTTGCCTCTGTCTCACTGTTAAATCCTTTGTCTAACCTTCACAATTTTTTTTTTTTCAAAGGCCACATTCAAGCTCAGTTTGCATGAGAACATCTCACATAAAGCTTATATTTTATTTTTCATTTACCATACTTTATTTTGACAATGAATATGCATCATACTAGCTCTATAATTATCTGTTTTATTTTCAGTTATCATGCATATTTAAGTTATCTCATAGCCAATGATAACCTCCTTCCATCATGTTTCATCCCGCTTTGCTTTTATTCACACATTTTGTTGCAGGTTGCGTAAATTCTTTATCACTACCTTTTATAAAAGCCAAACCATGTTTGTGTAAGTGTTGCTTTATGGTTGCATCTTGCTGTGTTTCCTCTTTGCTCTAGCTTGCACTAACAGCTTTTTGGATGTATTTTACAATTACACAGGTGAACTAATATTATCACAGGCATTTAAATATTTTGTTAAGACTTTTCTGATACTGTTCGTACGTAAAATTGGCTTAAATACCCGGTACTGGCTCTAGTATAATAACAGTATATTGAAAAGCATTTAGAAACATTTGGTTCTGTTGAATTCAGACAGTCGTTTGTCCGCAGAAGACATGAGTGATGCGTTTGACTGAAATTTGCCTTGTTTAGGATTGAAAAGTAATACAGAAAGTCCTAGCATTGATTTATTTGCCTGAGTCTTGCTTTATAGATGAGTGGCTTTTATCTGGCTAATGAGTGAACAAGCTTCAGCACAGCTTGCATTGATGTCGTCATCATCGCCATCACCAGCAGCAGCATCTGCATCAGCATCATCAATAATCATCATTTAAATTAGTAACCCTTTGGAATAATTTTCTATATTTGATAGATGGATTTAACGATGTAATAAAACATTACTTTTGTAAACATAGCGATATCATCATCAACAATCATCATTTAAATTGATAACCCTTTGGAATAATTTTCTACATTTTGGAATTTGATTGATTGATATAACAATGTAATAAAACATTGCTTTAATATATTGCTAAATGAACACATTCATTATTAAAAGTTTAGTCTGTTGCACATGGCAGTGAAATTAATTGTTTCTCACTAGTCTCCAGCTTCACATCCTTACCATGTCATGAAACAACATGTTTCTGAAGTTACCATAGTTATATATGTATTCATTTGAAAATAACTTTAAAAACCAAGCTCGTTAATTAATAAAAGATGATTATAATTTATATCATTGATGTAAAAATTAAAATCTTTTCTATTTCTTATTGTAAGTACTGCTAATATATTTCGGGACCAAACATAATTTTATCATTGGCACGATACACCTCCATTAAACATTTCCTATTCACAATACTATTCTCAAATAGTTAATATAACCGAAACAAACATCTATGCTCTATTAATCCATTTCCTCTTGTGTCTAATTAGTTCTCTTTATTATGCCTCTAAAAATTAATTAATTTATTATTTCATAATCATTACTAATATATACTAATCCTCTCTCTCTCTTCCTCTTGTTTTATTTGCAGCATGCCATTTCTATGATAAATTTGGAGATGCCCATTAACCCTCTCCATGCAGGAAGCAACTGGAGATGCACTAAAGTGCAGTGGCTGTGCCTAATCCAGCAGGGAGAGGGTTAAAGGATAGTAGCATCCTACTCTGGCATTCACATCAACTGAGCGACATCACATGACCTCAGATATATGCTCGGACCCTTTAACCCTCTCCCTGCTGGATTAGGCAAAAACACTGCTCATTATGGCATCAACGGTTGCCTTCAGCAGGGAGAAGGTTAACTAGGAAGTTTCCATGCTAAATAAATATTGCCTCTACCACAATTTTTTAATTTAAAAAATATAATTTAACCCCATTTCTTTCCGTAAGATTAACAACTTTTTAGTGGCATTTCATGCTCAAGCTCAAATTTTATATGAGGATTTGTGAGCGGAATAAGTTGAGTATGAAATTGTACTTTTGGTTATGGAAATGGGCAAGATTTCTCCATCGAGATGCATTGATGGAAAACTTTCTAAGGCAACCGAGCATATATCTGTGCCTGTTATCACGTGGTGTTGCTCAATCAATCTGAATGCTACTCTGTGTATCAATGAATATCATGGAAGTCATGTTCCCTTGTTTCTATGGGTTACCATTGACACTATATGACAGTAGTGATTCGACTCTGACATGTCAATATTTATCGGGAGTTATGTCCGTTGGTGTTGCTAAATTGGTTACACTGTGAAAATGGTTGTGTCCTCCTCAGCGTGTATTAGGGGAATTCTCCATTTTAAGGGCTGGAGATATAATGCAAACGAATGGACATGCATATTCATACGCAAACGAACATTTTGTTTCGCATATGACATCAAGCCCAGAGTTTATATAAGAATTTCATGCTCAACTCAAGGTGTGGTTCACAAGTCCCCATATCAAATTTGAGCTTGAGCATGGAATCGCAGTCAAAATGTGTTGTAATCTTTGGACTAGGCCATTCACTAAATGCATTGGTTTACATCCAGTGTATATCCAATCATATCCAATTCTATAATTTCCAAATTATGCAACTATATATTTGTCATGTACATTTGTTCATCAATTTACAGTCTTTGCACTGGGGGCAGTGGTGGGTATCTTAACTCTGGGGTGTTAATGTTTCTACACTGTATGCATTGCACTGTACAGTGTTTAATCTACTACCATTGGAGTTATTTCCCTTGGTGTTGCTATGGGTTACACCTATGATATTTTTATTTTTATTTATTTTTCCAGACCAGACTGCAGCTGCTGACACGTTGACCTCTGAACTCTGCTGCTGATCTCACACAAACTGAAGCACTATGTGATGGCATTTAAATCGTCTAGGACCAATTCTATGGTTTCCTAGGACCAAGCTTGTCCTGGTTGCTATGGTTTCTAGGATCAACTTTGTCCTTGTTGCCATGGTTTAGTAGGACCTATCTTGTCCTGGTTGCTGTGGTTACTGTCTACTACAATTATGCACAAATTAATTCTTGGTGTGAGACGCAAGGACTAGCCATTTGCTGCTGTAGACTACAGTGTGTGTGCAAAGATGTCATCGATAGTGATGCAGACTACAAAAAAAAAAGGACATACTGTAACAATGTGTATGGATTGTAGAATGGTTGCCAGGCAACTCAGAATGTGTACACAGTCCCAACCATGACGCACTTTTATTTCTGATATTTTCTTACCAATCGTAACATGATCTCAATTTTCATCTCTTATCTCTGCCCTTGCTTTTCAGACAGTGCTCAATGATGTCTGTAGTTGTATAGGGCTGATACATTGACGTCCTTATCTGCAAATTTGGTAGAGTCAGCATTGCATAACATGACAGACGATCTTCAAAGGTCTCTGTTTATCATTTAACCCTCTCCCTGCTGGATTAGGCACTGGCTCTCTAGGGCATCTCTGATTTCAGCATGGAGAAAGTTAATTGTCTGATGGTAGTCTGGGGACTACTTTTCTAATTGACATCCCAGATGTTTTGTCTTCTCAGTCTGAATCTGTTTCAACCTTATCTCCGATGGACCTTTTTTTTTTGTAAAATGTATTTATTTGAAAAGCTCCAGGATTAATGAACAGCAAAATTAAAGATGGCTATATGATGTCTCACATTGAACATAAGCTTTTTCTAAGGGGGCATCTCTGATTGTCTCTAACGTCTAACAATAGGCTCTATTTTTTTTATGGAGCATGACTGAAAGCCTCCAGCTGTGAGAAGGTTAAATGACATCAGGGTAGAGGTCATTAGTTCTTGTCAAATACATTGCAGACAATTTAAAAAGAAAATCATTGAACATTTTCTATAGTTGCCTCTAATGTCTTAGAGGATTATGAGGGCAGAAGATATACATACATACTTCAATATCACATTTCCTGTTGCCAACATACATTCACTTTGCCTAAATTTGTATGTGCTCAATCTACCCCTACTTGTTTTTGGTAGGCCAGTGGACTGTTCCCTTGAGGTTAGGAACTATGGTCTGATTTCGTCAGTATGCATGTTATACTACATCAGTAATGGCGATGTTTAAAAACATTGATTTTTTTCTTTCTTTCATAATGTGGACATATATGTTTTATGTTCCTTTCGCAGTACTGAGAGTATACGCCATAATATATCAGGCAAGCTATTTATATTTCACTTAAAGGTGACAGCATAGTATATCTGGATGAATAATGAATGGAAAGCATTTACAGTATTGATAACTAATCCCGTTTGGAGATTAAGAAATATTTATATATATATACATTTTTCATATATCCACCAATGCAAGTGTGTTTGATTAATATGTGTGTGTGTATATATGTTATCCAATCAGTGATATGTTCATGATTATTTGTGCTCAAAATGTTATTTGTGATATTTAAAATCTTTGAGAAATTGATGAAGAATACAGGGCAAAAACTGCTTCCTTGTGTGACCCATGTATCATATAGTGTAGATATATTTATACATTAAACTGGGCATTGTCCAATAGTTTTAATGATTATGCAGCATGTAGTTGTGTGGTGTCTGTTGACGCCCTATATATTATTATATTAATCTTAGTATTACCATGGGGCATGGGACAAAATCTGAAGATACTGTAGCCGGAGATGGACTATATTCCAATATAAAAAGCATCGCTATCACATTATGTTATGGATTTACTGAACATAGAATATATGAAGGTAATTATTCTGCTTTTGTGGTTGTTTTTAAATTTCATTTACACTTAATTTGTATGTGTCTTGTTTTCTTGATTTACATCTAGTCATTTTTATATTTTAAGAAATACGCAAAGAACCTGGTTACTATAAAAAGGTATTTTCTATATACATGTACCTACCTATACGCAGTTATTGTTTACTTTCTGGCTTTCCCCAGACTATACCCATATCGCAAATAGTTTGAATTGTCAGTTGGGTTAAAATGGTAAGCTAGAGAATTAGTTTCCACAATGTTTCAGCAATTCCTAATTAACAAGCTATAATAAAGCTTGGGACATTTAGGTATTTCACATGTTCAAATTTTGTAAATGGTTAGCATGGCCGTTAAAAACATTACTTTTTTATAGCAGATTCAGTTTCCATTTAGTCTGGATTAGTTGTTGTCTTATAATTTTCCTTTGAATGTAAAGTAAGTGTCTTGTTAGAATTGTATTAATTTATAAAAAGGAAAGTGTGTTTATTTTAGCTCAAGCAGTATTAGAACTGTTAAAATAACTCCAAGTTACGTAATTTCATTGCGTCATGTTGTCAAAAGAGGTTTATCGCCATTCAACGGGTTAAATGCAATAAATGGAACACACTGATCTATATCCATAATGCATTCTTCGTTTCCGTTACCCTCCAATACCAAGATCTAAGGAAAGCTAACTGAAATGTTTGTCCTAATGACCTTTCATGAACTTTCCTAATAGCCAATCAGATTGCTTCTATTCTTGACCAATCATGTCTGCACTTTTTTGACTGGTACTTGTCTATTAATAATGTATCAAGGTTTATCTGGAAGTAAAGTCAACAATAAAATGTTACTACCTTGAAAACTTGCCATGTCAAAAGGTACTGTCACCATATCAATGCTCAAATTTGATTTGCTAACTTCTGTATTTCTGTTGTCGTCATCCAAGAGGTCATGAAAGGTCAGGAGGTCATGAAAGGTTGGAGAGCAACGGAAATAAACCAAAATTATATTTTAATAACATGGATTCATTGATCGGTCTGTGCTGGCAATCTAATAAAGGTGTTGTTTTAAGGTGTTGCATGTACATGTTTATGTGTTGTATATTTTTAAAGTTTCCCAATATTTATTTATTTTGAAATTGGGCTGTGCTGATTGATGCTAATTGTATGTTAAAATATAAAATTATTTTGTCAAAGTTAATGTTTATTTATAATATATATATAATAGAATGTTGTTTCGTGAATTGATATTTAGTGTCACAAGAAATGTTATTGTTAATCTTAATGTGCTATCTAGAAGGCATCTGGACCCATACCAATAGAAGGTGTTTTAAATAACCATGCTTGATGTGCATTTTTTAACAGTTAAAATACATTTACTATATATATAATGGCAATTAATTTCATTCAAATTGTTGAAGACACTATTTGTTAATTGTAAGTTTGTGATGATTATTTTAAAGATTTTCATCTTCAAGACTGTATCATAGATGTTCTTGTGATTTGTATTGTTGTGCTCGGATTTCTCTGTTTTTTTATCATTATGTATTTTTAATGTTTTAACCAGATGCAATATTTCTTATTATTATTTTGTTGTGGGTTGTTGTGTATGTTTGAAATGAAAGTGATTTTGTTGGTTTTCTGTTCAGTATACCAGATTTAACTTTTAATATTATGTGTATATGTTAAAGTATGTACTTATCATTAATACAGTAGAGAAGCATATATTATTATGAGACAATGTTATTAATATTATTTAAATGAAGCTCATCTTAAATATTTATTTATTCCTTAAAATATTCTATTTGAAAACATTGGCTATTATTTATCGATTTTTCTTCTAAAACAAATTTAATAATTTAAATGAAATAATATAAATATGAAAGCTTTACCCTAAAAGCAAGGTGTGAATGTGTTATTACCATTGTGTACTTACTCTAGCATTTGGTTACAGAAAGCATTACATAAGTATTTCTATTCTTCTGGTATTTTACATATATATTATGTATATTAATAAACTTACAAGCTGTATATATGCAGAGGTACTGAAGTTGACAGGGACAGTGATATATATATCTTCCAGTTATGTAGATAGGTATGCATCAAAGAATGTATTTCTAGGGTTTTCTATGCTAATATAGTCGTATTCAGTTAAATAGATGGCTGGTTTGTTTTTTCAATTCATAAATCCCATGTGTGTGAGAGCCTAGTTTGCTATAGGTATATAATATCTTTGTGAAAACAGACCTAAACTGCAGTAGATTTTAATTGATATACCATCTCCAGCAATTTACGCTTTAAAAGCGTGTTTATCGTTTTCAATAGGCTCTGACACACATATGATTTAAAGTTGAAAAAAACACGATGTCTATTTTAAATTAACACAACTTGAACTATAATTGATTGCATTTGACACTATTAATGAAAATATAATTTATCTTTTATTTCATGTTAAATTTGAAAATGTGTTAATTAATTACATTACGAACTTGAAATATTCTTTTATGGCAAATTTTCTCATACGTTCACATTACCGTATATGTTATACAGTCAGACTCCGCTATACCGGACACTTCTGTTTTTGTTAAAATCTGACCGGTAAGCGAAATAACCGAATCATCGGATCAATCATTCAACGGTTTAAAGTACATGTATATACCGGTAGTAGGAAATCCGTATTGATTAAAAGTTGACCAGTAAACGGAGAAACCGTGTTAACGGAGACTGTTATAACAGGGTCTGACTGTAGTATCGTAACATCATTGTTGGGAGATAGAAACATCCTAAGTAGGTATGGTAATATATACCTCTGCTACTTGTCACTAACATACCATAAACTCCAGAAACATACCAAATTATCTCATACACTCTTTGATATCACTGACATCTCCCTGTAATGTATATCTCATACAATCTTTGATATCACTGACATCTCCCTGTATATCTCATACACTCTTTGATATCACTGACATCTCCCTGTATATCTCATACACTGTTTGATATGGCTACAGGCGATAACGGCGACACGCCAAAACGGCGACAAATAAATTGGCTAAAACGGCGAAAAACTTGGTCA
>JAUTBX010123995.1:0-10654 GCA_032361465.1 Lepetodrilus tevnianus | reverse complement strand
CTTTCTATTGTGGCAGGAGCCCAGTTACAACTATTGTAGCCCTACAAGAGCGTCGTGCAACGGGGGCCTGAGCAACGAGCCCCAGATCTAGAACAGCGTCTTTATTCACTCAGGCAGCATACCAAATGGAAATAGTTCTACATACCTACAGATAGACTTGAATGCCTTCTGTGTGAAGTTTTTGGAGACAGGTTCGTCTGTAGCTGGTGCTTCGATGTCGGTTTCATTTGCAATCAGAGTGAGACACTGAACAAACCCACCGCCCATAGGGTCCAGATCTGCCTGACCATACACCGTGGACAACCCTACCAAAACTACAGAGAAAAACAAGCAGAAACTCATGTTAGGGTGAATAGATAAAATAACATGTTTCTAATATGCGAGTGGATGAAAGTGATAACAAATATCTGAAATTTGTGAATATTTTTTAGTTTTTAGTTTAAATTATGTCAATTACTAGTATCGTTATTAAATTAGTCTATGGATAATATAGGCCATTCATCATCAATGCGGAAACTGTCCAACTACGTTAAAATATATATGGTTAAAAGTACTGTTGTGAAATTGTAATCTACTATTCCATTGGGAATCGTTCGTTCATTTCCTACCGCATTGATACTATATTTCTTCTTTAGTTATATTACATTATGGATTAATAATTCCCAGTCAGACAATTTCCCGAATACAATGCTTCATCACACTTAATGCCCATAATCAAGACGTAATTATTCTTCAGAGAATCCACGCACTCACCGAGCAATGATCCTACAAGCTTCATCTTTTACTCCAAAATGTAAATCCGAAACGAGAATAAAAGTTGATACACCGAAGGTACGACTAAAACTGACAACGATTTGATTTACCTTGGTTTAAATAACTTCCAGAAATAGTAGACCGACACACGGTGCCCCATATGGAACACGTCGACGATGAACTCTCGCGTCAACGTCGTGACGTCTCCCGGGGATAATCTCCCTCAACGTGTCTGGACGTCGTCCGCCGTTCCTTAGGCCTCTCTTCACAGGCCAGTGTCGTTGGAAAGTCGCTACAGTGAACTAAACTTTCGATTTTATGAGACATTTTTTTACTCAAAGACAATACATTTTGAAAATCTTTTAAGAATATTCCATTTGTATGGTATTACATTTTCTTGAAAGATAAATGCAAATTAAGCATGTAGATGTAATTTTACATATAACATGGTTTTTATAAGGGGCAAATTGTATTACATTTAAGAACAAATAGGGCATCACTACCAAAGATGGTTTGTCATATACTTCATGTTCAAATGAAACGAATTACTAGTGTTAATTGAAGCTATATTTGTTTATAGATAGTGAAACACTCAAACTAGTAGTTATTCCTCATTTCAGCTAGTTATCAACATTTATATATCGGAATTAATTATTTGACAAGACTAAAATGTACCGGAAGATCAGTGACATTAAACATTATATTACTTGTTTGAATTCCTGGCCCCCTTTCAGACATTATGATTGTCCCAATTATGTATACAAGCTAAAAATTGAGTAGCAGACGAAATAGAAATAATTTTCATGTAGGTCGGTCAACAGCGTGGCATTGCATTTCTCAAACCATAGACCCAAGTAAACGTACTTTCCATTCATAACTCAAGTTATATCCAACATTATTGATATGTTTGAGTCTCTTTAATTAATGTTTATATTTAAACTAATATTTATATTTTTTAAAATTAAAAATCTGTATTGGGTTGGTAACTTTATTTCTAAAAGCATGGCGATAATTCCAGTTATGTGTCACGGAAACGAGTCACGCCGAAGTGTCACACAGTCACGTGGTCGGAGTTCTCCGGTAAAGTTGTCTCCTAACACGTCCGCGTGTTTGAACTCGGAACAAGTTGACCTCCATGTCCCTCCACGGGTTGATACTGTACTGCTGACCTCAGCTCAAATATAGTCATGTTGTCCATGTATCTTGACCACGGCAAATTCCTTATGACTGTTACACACTTCCCACGGTAGGCCTATACACTATATATAAATAGTGGTCTATAAGAATTGGGTGTCCCAATTGAGCACGCGATACTCCCAAGAACATAGTATTGGTATAGTTTGATTGCTGAACGCACTGGGAAGAGGAGGAGAGTGCACAGTACTGACTACTGTCTCCGTACCGACTCGTGTGACTGCAACTTAGTGTTACTAGTATATGTCCAAAAGAGATGTAATCAAGTGCCACCATACTGTTTATTTAATGTTGTTTAATAGCGGCTGAAAGTCGGTCATGGAATTTCGAAGGATATCTTGTAAAACTAGGAATCCCGGTGATAGCTAAACAGACGTCCAGGCCTGGAGTTGATGAAAACTTCAGATAACATCTTAATACAAAGAATCGTATCCTTAAATTTCTGTTTGATTCAAAGATGAATTATATTGTTCAGCATGGTTCACGGGTAAGAAATCGGGATGCAACGTAAGGTACGTACAAAATACCTCGGCCATGCACATTTCCCCTACACGCTTATCACCAAAACACGGCAAAATCGGTAATCTGGGACACGTCTAAAAATAGACTTGCAGCTCCTATTGGTGTTTAGAGCCATTTTCAAGATTATTTCACTTATATTACAGCTTGTCAATTTTGGGCAGGAGAAAACCCACAACATCCGTAGAGCTGAACGTAGAAGTAAAAATGTGAGTACCGGCTGGTACTGACAGACCAAGGACGAAATCTATGCATTGGGGTCGCTCATTGCCATTACAGACATCGTACCATGTCAGTATCCACGAAGCAATATAAATAGTGTAGACCTACTTAATGTCTGCATATACCGTATATAACTATTCTTCTATGATTAGGTTCTAGGGTATTTAGTGTATGTTTGTTTTTGTTTTACACATGACTTTCGGAACCCAGTTATTAGATATTATTAGTTTCCTCACGCCAGATTTACTGCGTAATACGTCATGTTATTTTGTTGATCAAGTAATATTGTTCAGATGCACGTTCTCTTCAACGTGGGCAAACATGTTAAATATCACATAAACAAACTTATGTGACGTAAAATTTAGCTTACGGAAGAATTCTCGCGTTCGAAATTAAATGTGACAAAAAAACAATGTCTCTATTGCTCAATCGCATGTTGTCCAGTGTTTCGTAAGACTGTACGTGTCACCAACATAACATGTTTTTTTGTCACATTTAATTTCGAACGCGAGAATTCTTCCGTAAGCTAAATTTTACGTCACATAAGTTTGTTTATGTGATATTTAACAGAATCAGTTCAGACACTCCACCTACACGCCCTTGCACCGCGCAGTGAACATCGTCTGGACAGTCTGAATACAGTGTGCAGGTATGCAGATTAAGTGTATGTAGGTGTTATACATGCGTGATAAATCATCACCTATTTACCAGTACGTCTGAAATGTAGGCTAAACCCTCGTATTCGGGAATTGACAGCTGTCCGGAGATACACTTGCAATTCCAGAAGACAATTGTTTACTTTTCAAACTAAACCCGACGGAAAGTGTTTTATCCTGTACGTAAAGGAATCCTATTATTTCTGCACCAAGACATAGTTGATAAAGAGGTTACGTGTTATGGGAGATTGCATGCAATATTTATGAATGCAATACTTTCTCGTCTCATATGCATGTTAGTTCTACGAACACTAATTTCCGTGTTGTCGTAACAGGAATCTTCGCTACTCTGAATAATTCCTAGAGCAGATAATAACAGTTTTATATTGTTAAACGTAATCCTATTCCTGCAATATACTTCATAAAGCAAATCTCTTCCAACAACTTGTAGAAATCCAATACTTTCATTTAACTGTGGGATGAATAACATGAGTGGATCATCTTGAGAGGTAGAGGATAGTCATAATGGGATTGACGTGTTTTCAATAACGAATTGGTGGTCTGTGGTTTTCATACCATGAACAAATATCAATAACAAATTGGTGGCCTCTATGGTTTTCATACAATGAACACATTTCCAGTCTCACACGAATTCTGTCAACAGTAAGGTTCAGGGGACTTATTCTCGAAACATTTTTACGAACTTCTTGATAGTGATAATGGGCAATTTATATTGCGCCAAATCCATGTCCGAAAGCATGCTCAACGCGCTACATTATTACCCCGGTCAACGGATCTGTGTGCACTCAATTCTTTCTCAACTCCCTGGGGAGTAAACAACACAAGCTGCCATTCCAGGCGCTACAAGGTTAGCATTGGTATGTCCATATCATTCCGTGAATAGGCCCCCAGATCTGCTGTAGTCTTGCAAACGAAGACGTTTACATATACTAGTATTACACATTTTTAGCGCAATATCTTGTCGGGCTATCATGGTCATTACTTCTAGAAATATATACTTGACTACATAAATTAAAGACCATATTTTTGCGGGTGTCCTTTCTACCAGATTTCGGAACTCGGCTTTATTAGGAATCGGGTGCCTTTGTTCATGAAGTTCGTAAATAGTACCTAGAGTTTGAAGACGATTAGAAACTGTTCGTTGTTAAAATAATATAAAGCTACGTAATAACAAAGCTTAATTAATTGTGTTGAGTATGTAACCTGGTATAGTTTCGTAAAATAATATATGTAAAATATAAGATCAGACGTGTTCATCATTCTGTTAAAAAAATATGAGCAAATGCTTTCAGGAATTGAGGTACTGATATCTTAATATGGTCTTATATTGAAATGACTACATCTGATAATATTTTGTGGGGATATGTTTTTGTTTTACATATGCGAGTAGTCATGAATCGAGTCGTCATGAAGGGCTTGCTTGGCCATAAAACGTAGATATAATAATCCACTAGGGCATACATTGTACATTGTATACAGTGCAAAGGAAGAACACAACACACCTGGCCATTGGAGCCTCATTGCTTGGGAAACTTGTTTTAATAACGTAACGATTACAGTTAGATCGACAAAACAGTGGAGGTATAGAACCCATTTTGACTTCACACAACTATCGAAGTGAATGTTTCGCTTGTAGGAAGATAATGCTTAAAACCCATTGTATTAAGAATAATGAGGTATGTACTATACTAGGATGTCAAACAATTATCCCTTTAAAACATGTGAAACTAATGTTAAATTGACACCTCAGGCAGTGGCTCTCCTAGCATATCAAAATAGACAATTCAAGAATATCTTGACTTGTATAGTAGACATGTAAAGCTTATATTTGAACTAAAGAAAAAAACATGTTCAGATTTCCTATTAATTTGAACCATGGCATTGTAAATTATTCCTCCGAATAATGTAGTGAGTGACATGTACTTTGCATACATGTAGTTCTACTATAGGCTTTACAAATACAAAGAGAAACAGAATTTTCATAATATCTGTAAAATAACGTTGTATCAACAAGTTCCCGTCGATCCTCCTTTATTCTGTACTTTCTTCCATCAACAGAAAAATAAACCAATAAATCAAACATCTACATAGAGAGCTTCTGTATTCTGCGACTTCACCTTATCCTTAATAATAATTAAGAATATGTCAGGTAAACATGATACACACGATTTTATATACAATACTCTGTAAATTTGGAACCAGTAATACCTATTCGATATGACCAGGCATTCTAATTAATCCTGCTTCATTAATTAGACGTCCATTGAATTACCAACTATGAAATAAATAAATACATTTGACAATGCTTAGTCTGTGTTATAAAGATACACTGGTCAGAATAGTTCCATTGACACCGTAATTGACATCACCGATTAAAAACCTGCCTTTTCTATTTATTTTGGTCTTCGAAAAACATAACTTTGTAAAACTTCTAGATTATTATTAATGTTGCTATATAGATTTAATAACAAGTATTGAATGATAATGTTTTATTTTAGGCCGCATGCCCATAGAACATCTTACAAGACAGTATGGCATGTTGGGTAAAGGTTAAATGCATTCTGTGTATCAGGACATGTATTAATTAATCATATTTTGTATGTTTTTATACAGTATAGGATACAGTGAGAGACTCATGCAGCGCAGTCTTATTTATTTCTTTGTCCATAACTTGATAAGGTTACGATGTGAAGTACATATAGAGGAAACGGCCCTTAAATGTTGGATTACCGTAATTACTCTAATTATTCGTACACTCTAATAGTTCGTACACCTAAATTAGTTGCCGAAAATAAAAAAAATCCGATTCTAAATTTTCGAAAATTACCATTTTTTAAAGATCGTAATTTTCTAATTATTCGAACACAGTGATAGGTGTACTAGTAATACCATTGTTTATCATCATCGCTGCGCGGATGACATGCATTAAATTGGTTGCTGTTTAATGCAATAAATACACTTGAAGTACTGATTAAAACATGAAACAATAATATAAACGTTGAAAGCATGTAGTTGGCAGTAATAGAAAAAAAATCTGATTCACATTAATAAATTACCAAAAAAAATCTGATTGGTAAAATGCAAAATATACGCAAAATAAAGTAAACACATGAATTTCAATAACACAATACTAGATTCTATAAATAATGCTAATTTAATAATGAAAATGTACAAACAAGGAGAGAGAAACAACATAACGCACAAGAAAGTATAATACAGTTGATGATGTTTTCAATAAAATGCAAATATATTAAATACTGGTACATTTTCATAACATTATCACCATTGTATTAAAGGCTGAAAATTACTTTCGTAACTACATATAGACATGGATGTCTTGCCCTGTCGACTTCTACATACTCTAACAATAATAATAACAATATACTAATACATGTAAAACCAACCATATGGTCTATTTATCAATATGTCTATCACTCGGATAATTGGCCAAATTCTAATCTCTTTTGGGTGAAACGTTTCTCACGATGGTGAAGCCATTTCATCGATTTCAATGTACCTCCAGAAATCTGCTAAAACAAGTGACACAATAACCATGATATCACATATACGACACACAACAACAAAAGCAAAAGATGCGCATAACTAAAACATTACAATTTCAATCGTAAAAATAGTCAACATTAAAAATAAATTACTCATAATCGAAATGCCCAATGAAATGTATCAATTATGTATATCATTCTACATGTTTATGTAATATATCTCTTGATCATCTCGATCTTTTGTATAATCACACCCTAAGTCTGCCCAAACATAGTCAGAATACACCTAAACATAGTCAGAATATCAGAATACATCTAAACATAGTCAGAATACACCTAAACATAGTCAGAATATCAGAATACACCTAAACAAAGTCAGAATACACCTAAAAAATAGTCAGAATACAATTACAGCAAACATCACTATGGATAATTACATTATGTGTGAAAAATAAATATATCTGTCATAGTCACCGCAATATATCACTTGATCGCAGAGTACAAGAAACAACTTTAAATTTAAATGAGATCACTCTATTGAAACTTTAAAACACTTCAAACATAAATAAGAAAGCGAAAATTTTAAGTGCGATATTCACCGAAAACTACGTAGAATTAAACAGAGTTTCGAAAGGGGGAAAAGCTGGAGGAGGGTATTATAAAACGTGAAATGTGTTACACAAAGTTAGTATCACATATGAGAGAGTGCAAACTTAACAAATGCAGTTTGTTTGTTTCATGTAATGTTCACAGAATCTCATAAAATGCATTCGACATGTACAGGAGAAGATACCATAGTTGTTTGTATATTGTACAGGGAGATAATTTACAGGTACATATCCTCTCTGATCGGGTTCATGTAATAACACGGATATATCCTACAATATAAAATAGTTACAATCACTTACAATGTATCACATGTGGCCTTTCTAACTGCTGACAAGCAAGTCCATATATTTATGTACAATGAACATTGTTCATGTATTACATAGTACAACTATATTAATGAAGTTCATATCAATTGATATATATATTATATATATCACATGGTGCAAGAGGTTGACAGGTAAGATAGGGATTCTCTCCACAACAAAACCATTTACCTCAAATTTACATTTGTGTCAGTTCATTGCACTTCCTGAAACGAACGGCATAAAACAATGAAGCTGCTCTAAATTACTGTTACAAAAAAATACAGAATTTGACATGTGAATATGCAGATTTGGGGCTAGGCTGTCTCAATTTCCAGTCCCAAATAGGGATAAGCAACATGAAATTCAGTTTTTTTTGTGTAACAGTTGTTGAGGTGAAAACTGAATAGAAAATAAAGTAACACATCTTATAATAATTACCCCCAACATAAATAACATCACATATAATATATATACAAATATATTAGGTGAAAATACATTATATAATTTAATATTAATAATGGATAATGACTGAACTGTATATACTTACCTCATACTTACTACACAATACAAATAATCAATTCAATTAAGCTTACCCCAAGAAACTTTCCATATTAACTAACCATTCAATGTAAACCATTAATGTGGTGAATACGATAATACGAATGAAGAAAGGATGATTCGCACAGGAATGTATCCAATGATTGAATGCTTCAATTGATATCAAATTTCATCATGAAATGTGCCTGCCGTCTAAACGTCTACCAGAGAAGAACATGCCGCTGAAATGTTAATCTACATACTATGAAGGCTTGAAGCTGATTCTATGACTATGTATATATGTGAAGAACCTGAGTCAAATTGTAATGGTTTGAGCTTGATAATACTTTGGATGGCAATATATATATATATTTCCTACCGGCCTACGCTAATCACATGAATGTAACTCTTTTACTGGAGTAAATGGTAGCCAGGACTTCGCTGGCGGTGGGTCCTAACCTTGCCGCTAGATGAGCAGGAGAGTCTGTCTGGGACAACATCACAGGCTGCAGTCCGTCGTCCGCTATGCTCGTCGCGATGGCCGGATCCGTTGCCAGGTTACTCCCGTTCCTCGACAGAGATTCGCTGACCTCGGAATACTGATCGAAAGACTCCCCTAACCCTTCGTCCTTCCGGTGCGTGGATACGACGCTCTCCGTGGAGTTGGGCCGGTCGTCCCGTAGATGTGCCTTGTCCTCCAGCCTTGTGAAGCGCCGCCTGACCTGTCCGTCCTCCTCCAACGGGGAGGCAAGATGAGTCTCTATCCTGATCTCGTCGCCGCCGACCACAAAGTCCCCGAAGTCACTGGGTGCAGGTTTCATAGACTCCCGTCGCTTTCGCTCGATCTCCTCCGGGATCGTCTCAACCCTGGTGGTTGTAGTCACTTCAAATGAAGGAACGTAAACAGGAGCACGAGTGAACGCCATGTCCACGCTCAGAGTGTCTCTTTTAAACGAGCTGGACTTCCACGTCTGGTTAGCTGCATCGGAACCTGTAGATAGTTCATGCAACGGCTCCATAGAAAACGACCGCTTTAATCTGTCTAGTGTCATTGCACTCCTTTTCCGTGACAAACGACGATCTGGAAAGGCAAAACGTATCTGTTAACTGACCTGTTCGCGGCATAGCTGAACATTCATCTCAAAGTTTTTAATATCATAAAAAAATAACGTATTATTTGTTCTTCCTTCCAACACAGTAATACCTCCTTTGTGAATGTTTTCCTGTAGCCTCTTAAATTGATGACATGACAACATTTTAATTGAGCCATGCAATACATGCTGGTAAAAAGCGATTTCACATACACAAGTTAAACCTCGCTGGCATTAGACAATACTCTTACAGTAAGCTTCACATAAACTCTTTCTCACTTCAAAAACATTGCAAAAAAAACAATTGATTCCATTTGACAATTGTTTGATCTTCATTACACACCTCAGATTTAAGTCTACTGAACATTTATTTTAACAACTAAAGCATCGATTTAAATTCAAGAAAAGTAGGTAAATTCACAGAAGAATAAGCAAGGTAAAATTTAAAGGTTAAACCCATTTGCAAAATGGGAATTAAAAAAGCGATATAAAAAAAAGGAAACACCAATTTCAAATGGAGGAAATATAACTGGGTTAAGACTGAAGAAAGAAGAGTTGATGGTGGAAGGTTTTAAGTGTTAGCAAGTTACACGATGAGTTTTGTTAGGATTTTATGAGTACAACTAGATGATGAGGTATAAAATCACAGAATAATCTAGTGGATACAAGAGTTAGTTTGGGAGGGGATGGTTAGAAACTAAACAAATTGTAGCGGCTCAGCAATCTCACCTCCTAGCTTGCAAACAGACGACTTGGATTTAACAACTCTACCGTGATATAAAATGGAAATAGTTTGTAATTACAACAATGGTTAGATAATTCAATCTGCCAAGTATACCTTTCAGATTACGCGCTGTACAAGTGAAATGTTATTATGTACCTCAAACTAGTTGTGAATCATTGGTCATCACAGTATTTAAGTGTTTTGAGTTTTGTTTGAGTGAATTGGAGTTTAGAGGCGCTTTCAAGAATCTTTCACTTCATCACGGCTTGCCAGTTTATGGCAGGCAGCAACCTGCAACATCCTGCAAGCACTGGCTGCTACTGACAGACAAAGAATAACTGGATTGACACGTTACAGGTAAATATCCTATAATGATCGCGTCAGAAAGCTAACGTGTGTCAACATTGCTACCTAATTACAGGTAAATATCCTATCATGATCGTGTCAGAAAGCTAACTTGTGTGAACATTGCTACCATGTTACAGGTAAATATCCTATCATGATCGCGTCAGAAAGCTAA
>JAUTBX010123961.1:2500-10656 GCA_032361465.1 Lepetodrilus tevnianus | reverse complement strand
TACAATGGTTCCATTTCAAATTTCTCAACCAGAGAAATCTGGTCGTTATGGTAACCAAACATTCCTCGGTAGACCTGATTTTATAAATACTGTGAATGTGAGTTTAGCCCTATAAAATATATGCCATATGATTCATGTCTATCTGCTGATTAAATTAATACAATGTACATATATTTTCATATGAACACTAAAATGGTAAATATCATTTCCAGCAAATCATTAATGAAAACAATCACTAATTAAAATATAATATTGTCCATAATTCATTTGTATAAAACATTTTAAGTTAAATATATGCAAATACATTTATTTCAATTAAATGTAATACGGTAATACCTAGCAAAAAAAAGGATACATTTTAATATACAGGTATCTAGTTGAAATGTAATTTAATACATTAAATATAAATAGGAGCAATGTTGATTGCTTGCCATTTCAGTTTCAATGCTGTGCATAAAGTTTAAGTGCCCTAATCTTCATACCATGATCTGGCCCTTTAAATTAACTTACCGGTAAGTTTGAGATTTTACCCATTGAGATTTCTCCCATTGACTCAGTGCCGTAACGAGTGAACACTCAAATCCAGCTCATACTTTACTCAAGTTACAGCACTGAGTCATTTGGAGAAATCTCAGCTGAGCAAACTCTCAAACTCAAGTTTGTAGTTGAAACGATAAGCTGGTGGATATTGCTTGCTAGTAGCGATATAATGTTTTGGTTCTTTAGTTTTCTGGCATTGACTAGACTACTCTAGAGACACGAGACAATGCAGACGGATTAGACGAATGTGGACAGGACATTGAGGACATTTAGAATTGGTCCTGCAGTGAGACAGTAGGACACCAACAGCTCTACGTGTAAAGCTACGGTCAATTTCCTGCGTTGTATTTGGTAGTCTAGCACAGACGATTATGCCGATCATCTACAAATTAGTCCATATGTCATTATGCATAGGAAAATTGAAAAAAAATATATGATGAATACAATTTTTTCTTTCAATTGGTAGTGTTCTAGAGCGTATTCATTTCAAACACTCGACCAACCCTAGGGTGTTGAAATTAGCCAATGACCAAACACTCATGATGATACGAGTACCCTCATTGGCTAATTTCATCATGTGACCATCACTCTAGGGTAGAGCTAGTGTTGAATCGAATACGCTCCTAGAACACTACGAAGTGAGAAAATAAATTAACACTGGTTATGAAAAAAAAAAGAAGATAAAATACAGTAACCTGTTTGAACATCGATCCTTCCTGACATGCTAACATCCTTGGATGAATTGGTTTCCCAAATTGGCCAATATACTTGAACTTGCATAATTATTAAACACAAAAAAAATAATGAACACTGATATTCTTAACCATGTTAACATTGAATGAGAAAATATTTGGGATTACATTAATATCATGATTCTGTTGTAGGTGGAACTCAAGATATATTTGTTATTAGAAAACCATTGTTTGAGCTGGCAATGCTACTGATTACATGCGTATCTCCATATTTCGTCAATTTGATTGATGTTTTTTGGAAGTGCTAGGTCGTGGTCAATGTTGTCATTACAGGCACAAGATGGTGTGAGGCCCTGAGATACCGTACTCCTATGTCTCCATGAAAATATCGGCATAACTTTAACACTTTAGAGCACATCAGGTATGAGCATTTACAAATTATCGACATTTAAAGAGTGAGAGTGAATTTGTTCCTTTTACATTGCAGCAGGTATATTTCACCCATTTAATACAAGAAAAGTAAATTGGAAACACTGTGGTAAATTAGGCTTAAGCTTTGATTTAAAAAAAATCTATTAGAAACGGGAAGTATATATAATACGCTTTGTGCAATTCAGTCTAATACACATTTTTTTGTAACAAAAGATTGCTCTGCCATGTCAGTTCATAGTCCAAAATGGATAAAAACAACACGTGGATACACAATACCCTATATCCACACCTTTTGATAATCACTAGTTCCAATTTCTGTGTTTGCATATCCTACATTTATAAAAAAAAAGTGTTTTTAAAAACATCAAGTTTATTATGCAGAGGATTACCGTAGACAGATCTAGAACTTATCAGTATAAAATATCCAAATATAAAACAATTCATATTGCGATGTGAAAAGTGGCAAAGTTTGGGTAACTCTGGGTTTGGTTCCCGGTCAGATTACTGGTATATACAGACACAATACATCTGGGATACTCAGGATAGAAAACATCTATGATAAATTACAGTACAATTGAACACTGGCTATGAACAACGATGCCCTATGATGTAGGATGCTCATTGATCATCGAACAGCTTGACACCAATCAGATCTCAGATCTCAAATATACATGTGTATATATAAGTGTGTATATATGACAAGTTGACAATCACCCCCAGAATGTACCCATTTATCACAGTAGAGGTAATATTACTAAAAATAAAAATCATCATACAAATTCGATTCAATTGGAATATAAGAATTACAGTAGCTATAACTGATATTAATAATATATTTACAAGAATAGCATGAACATATCAACATATAATTTATCCATGTGAACATTTTAACTATCGTGTATTGGATTTTGAAACTCTTTAATTCATTTGTATTTTTCCAGGATAAATCATTGCAAAATTAAGCTGTATACTTTCTTTCTAAATGCTGATTGTTAAAAAAGAATTGAAAAATATGGTTTAAAAAAAAGTAAATAATTTACAAGTTTGTTCTCGCTCAAATGAACACAGTGGATCATTCTTAAAAGCCAGCACTGATCTTTCTTGTCTCCGATGTTTGAGTAAAGATACAAACACCAATGTGTATCTCTCAGCACTGTTGTCAACTTGAAGCTGCCGTACTAAATTCATCAGTAACAGCCTTTTCTAATAAAACATGGCTGCCTCCAATTTCAGTTCTAGACTATTCCATGAATTTCTTCAGCACTATTTATCTTTCTCCAACAAAATCTGATGAAGTATCCTTGTGTAAGTTGTCTCAAAAGATTTTCGGTGCAAAATGTACACAAAAATATCTTTCTTGTTTGGTTTTATATCCATCCTGATGTAGAGGAATAACACTGTCACATCATCACAACCTCGTAGCAGGAAAGTAGCATTGTTCAAGGGAGGTAACTCTTTTGCTCACATGGCATTGGTCTTCTATCACGAAATCCTTTTGGTTACCAATGGCACACAGTAATATCAATCAGGTCACTACAGCATTAATATAGATTCACCCGTAGTAGTTGCTAAGACTTCTTGAGCCGTCGTTTCTTAACGTCCCTCGAGGGCTAAAACGTACCACTTCAATTCGGTCTATAGACTCTGCTCTCTCCAATGAAGACGCTCCCAATGTATGGTGATTAGAAGTGACATTATGACTATGGGTTGGTTCTGTGATGTCAAGTTTTGCACGCACATTGCGTTTATACTCACGTCCAATTTTTATGAGAATAATAGTCAATAAAATAATAATACCCACACAAACTCCAAGCACAAAGTATAGCACCACCTTTTCCATGTTGGCTGCAACAAAAATAGGTGATGATTATAGATTAAATACAAACTATGATATGATACAATTAAGTCAATATAGGTGCAATTTCTTCATTTTTTTTCCATGTTGAAAAATCATTATTAACCCTCTCCCTGCTTGATAAGAAACAGATAGTGCTCTTTAAGGCATATCCGGTTGACTTCAGTGTGGAAAGAGTTAAGTGAGATCTGTCACAATTTTATTACTGGTCGCTGGGTGGGGCTTCCGAAGAAGGAAACAACATGTACATTTTGTAACCTTCATATGATTCAAGATGAATATAATTTTGTATTTATATGCCCACTGTACACCGATTTAAGAATTATACGAAATATAATTATCCTATTACAATGGCACCCGACTTGGGACAACAGGGTCACCCCGCAGTAGGAATATTTTATATATCAAAGTGGAATTGTTGGACCAGCGAGTGAATGATTTTGGAGTAGCGTCGCTGCAGGAGTCTTTCACCCATTTGCAATTGCCAGACCGTGATGATGACCTACTTTTCAGGAAGTGAACCGCGTTGAACCAATCCATGATGAACCCCATGGACCTGGCGTGCTGATGCCCGATGGCCACAGTGGTGTAGTTGACACACAGTACGGTCAAGTTGACCGTCCGAGTCTCGGCGCTGGGTTTAGGTGTGTTGAGAGGGACGGGGTTGTCCTTGCTGCCTGCGATGTCCTTCCTGCTGACGTTGTGTGAGCTGGAGGTGATCACGTCCTTGTCCTCGAGGTCTGCAGCATCTACAGGGAGAGAAACACAACCTCAATAGTGACCTTAAAGAATGGGGTAGACGATAGAACATGACCTCAAAGAATTGAGTAGATCATAGGACATGACCTCAAAGAATGGGGTAGACGATAGAACATGACCTCAAAGAATTGAGTAGATCATAGGACATGACCTCAAAGAATGGAGTAGATCATAGGACATGACCTCAAAGAATGGAGTAGATCATAGGACATGACCTCAAAGAATGTAGTAGATCATAGTATATGACCTCAAAGAATGGAGTAGATCATAGGATATGACCTTAAATAATGGAGTAGATCATAGAACATGACCTCAAAGAATGGAGTAGATCATAGAACATGACCTCATAGAATGTAGTAGATCATAGGACATGACCTCAAATAATGTAGTAGATCATAGATATGACCTCAAAGAATGGAGTAGATCATAGAACATGACCTCAAAGAATGGAGTAGATCATAGAACATGACCTCAAAGAATGGAGTAGGCATATAGGACATGAATATAATTGTTGAAGTAACACCAGAATTGAACAACTTTATGATGAAAATATACATTGGTAACACCATACAATATTAAACTATTGTTTTTCTGCCTTTCTGTCAGGAATAATGCTTATTTCTCAAGCAAGACCTGAAGGAAACATCTACAATACATACATGTATATAGAAGAATTAACCATTATTCTGAATGCATGCTGCTTGAAGAAACATTACATGCTGGTCTTAGCTTGAACTGGAAAAGGGAATTTGGGACTGTCTTTGTGTCACATGTCCATGTGATGGCGTACCTGCAGATGCCTGTTCTGGCTTTGGTGTGATGGTTTTCCTGAATGTCTTGTAGTTGACGGTGGATGTTTCTGGCACGTGCTTGGTGAAGACGCCACCCTCCGTGCTACTGCTTCTGTGCGGGTTCTTCTTCTTCTTCCTGTTCTTCCTCCGGTGGTGTTTCCTCTTCTCTTTCCTCTTCTCCTTTCTGTGGGCTGCCTTGAAGGTTTTCTTAGGAACTGGAAGAAGAAGAATCAAAATAATAACAATAAAAGATATAAGGCAAGTGCTTCCATGCAGTGCTAGATAAATGTTAAATATATAATATTATAAAATCATATAAAAGTATCTGTATTAGTTCATATATTGAGGGATAAATTCCATAAATCATGGTAAGTCTTCTAAAAATATACTGACCTGATGATTGTGGTAGTCATTTACTAATTCCAGAAATCATAATTTTATACTGGTTTCTGTTTTATTTATACCTAGTTTATACACTATACAGTGAAATGACATCCAGACAAACACACACAAACTCTACCACAGTCAGTATCATCACGGTGTGCAGGAGGGCTATAGTACGTGGTACTGATAAACTATAGTACGTCACTGCTTACTAATGTGTTTCCCCAATTACTATAATTATGCAACAGGATTGTCAATTGTTGCATTGTATTCAAACCCGAGTTGTTAGGATATGAGTCAAACACTCGGCAGAATTAGACCGATTTAGACAAAGGGATACCGTAACCCCACAGGCTGAGACCAATGAGAGTACTTGATTAATAACAATCAATATTAGTACCTAATTTTATGACACTGTTAAATTTGACTCAAAATCAAAGATATAACTTTAGGACTACTAAAGTATCCATATTTCAAATGCAAAATACGAAAAACTCACAAAGGATGCCATAATATGATCAAATAATAGTATTGAAGTACAGTATCATAGTGTACACATGGAATGATAACACCATGACTGGTAGCTAAATGAAGACATACAGGCAGATGCCTCTCATAGCTATCTGTTGAACATCATCATGTTAACCATCATGACTTTAATGGAACAATTCTTAATGGACAATTAACTTTTATTTATTAGATATTGCTAAAATCATAAACATGTAGTTCATGAGCACACCATCATAGCGCTGAAATCATCTAGTTCAGGAACACGCCAACACTCTCCCAATTAAAAACTATTATATTGTAAACAACAGTTCTAAGGTTTATAGCAATGATCAATTCTTGAAAACTATAAACATTACCTTCACTTGCAAGGACTCATAGATGCTTCAATGGTAACAATTGTGATAATAATCCCATCAGGAAAATGTTAAAACTCTCTGAATAAAACTCATGAATAGTTGTCCACTGTTGAACATCAAAACACACTTTGTAATTGCTTCTGAGAATGTAGAAAGTCAAGAATGTCTCCAACACTCACTGCACCACTGCCTTGCAACAACCCAACACCAGAGTCAATGTCACGTCTGCTACTCACAGCAGTGTTACGTCTGCTACTCACACAACTCTTGTTGCATCACAAATGCACAGCACCATTCTATGCTCTGACAAATTCCATATCTCACTCCCCGCTCAGACCATGCTTTCCAAATGCTAAAGAGTCTGGTTTGAATCCAATTAGATGTAGTTTGACCCAATTAAAGCAATTAGCTCAATTGGTTTGATGACTCCACACACTGGTGACATTTCATTCCTACGGTACTTTCTGACCACTTTGCTTCTGCTACCGGCGCGATCAATTTTTTCACACTTTATTATTCAGGTCTTTTCTCCAATGCCATTCGGCAATGCATTAGCATTGAGTAACTATTACATTACACTGCGGGGCCCTCGGCTCAAACAATACCAATGAGACCACAGAATCGGACCAATCCTCTCTCTGTATTTGTCC
Source organism: Lepetodrilus tevnianus (assembly GCA_032361465.1). Classification (NCBI taxonomy): domain Eukaryota; kingdom Metazoa; phylum Mollusca; class Gastropoda; order Lepetellida; family Lepetodrilidae; genus Lepetodrilus; species Lepetodrilus tevnianus. Next base: position 3,687 of record JAUTBX010123961.1, on the reverse strand, counting down.
ACCTCACTTTGGTGCCTGGATTGTCAATAATTGTTCTTATTCCAATCTAAACTGACTATAAATTGCAACCTTTCATCCTTATTTAAAAACGATTAAGTTTTTTCAAGATGGGAAGCACAATGTTGATTAACATTTAATCTTAACAAACACTAGATCTTACAAGACAAGATTTTTCAAGAACACTAAGCAGACCGGTGCCATCATTATCTTGGTTAATTTCTTCACCCAATAGTACAAGCTGCAGCTCTCATTACATATCGAGTGTCATACATTTAATTATAAGAAGCGACGACACACATAATAAATCGATAGGCTAAAGGTGGACTCTCATGATGCGATTTGTAGCAACAACTTGTACTATCGATGAATGGGAACAATCGAAATGACGTGTTGGGTCACGACGTATTCGATTGTTCTCATGCAAGTTGTTGCTACAAATCGCACCGTGAGAGTCCACCTTAAATAACAGTATACTCCTCATGGAGTGGAGGGAAGATGAGTGGACACATTGATCCATTTACTAGGTAATAATATAGTACTATGAATATGGACAGACTTTCTGTATGATAAATGTACAAATTGTTATCAGTACATACCTTCCAATATTTTGAAACAATTCCATTACAATGAATATGAGGATATCCGACTCCAAGGGCAGATTTTACTGAAAAGTAATGACTAATAGAGTGTGTATCAACTGGTATCCGAGTTGATAGGCGGACTTATAAAATGCTCTACAGTGCTTTTCATTCTCTGTCGGGTTGCGACAACGTAGGTATTTTATATACAGTGTATTACACATAACGTAAGTGACATCCGGACGTGGGCAGTACAACTTCCTGTAGCACAGGATATACGCTCATAGAGACTTCTTATTTACCACCGATTGTCATGAGAGTATCCTGTTACGATTGTGTGTATGTGTTTGTTTGTGTGAGTGAGTAAGTGAGAGAAAGAAAGAGAGAGAGAGAGAGAGAGAGAGAGAGAGAGAGAGAGAGAGAGAGAGAGAGAGAGAGAGAGATAGATAGATAGATAGATAGAGAGAGATAGAGAGAGAGAGACGGAGAGAGAGAGCGAGAGAGAGATAGAGAGAGAGACGGAGAGAGAGAGAGATATATATATATAGAGAGAGAGACGGAGAGAGATAGAGAGAGAGACGGAGAGAGAGAGATAGATAGAGAGAGATA
>JAUTBX010123950.1:0-10657 GCA_032361465.1 Lepetodrilus tevnianus | reverse complement strand
GTGGGGTATCATTGTACTATCTGCGACATGATATTCTAAGTGAACTAGCACTATAAAAACTGGTGGAAATCCAGACTGGTCAAGCAGTACATATGCATGCAAGTCGTGATATTAGTGAAAGATTCTAGAAAGTCACTTTAAACCCCAAATCATCCATCATCATCATTACAAAGGTGAAATCACCCTTGAGTACTCGAGTATCAATTTACTACTCAAGTAGTGCATGTACCCGTTTCAGCCCTAGTTCCAAACATGAAAGGAACACTTCGCACAAGCAAGGTGGCAGCCAAGAGTTCCCATAGATGTGCGACGTCACTGTTCTATTCCTATTCTGTCTGCAATACATCCACACAGAATCCGAACAGTGTGCCGGTTTCATTCATTTTCTATATTGTGTTTGGAGTACTTGGAACACTGTTCTAGGGTGAAAGGAATGGTCCACCCCTCCCCAATGATATACCCCCAGGGCATCTTTGTGCAATGTTATTAATGACTTCATTAATCAGCTCAGTTGATGATTGGTGTATTATCTCTGGTACCAGAGGTACAATTACGGATTAGAATAGTTCTAGAAAGGAAGTGTGTGAGGCTGTATATAAACATGTCCCGTGGAGGTTTTAACAACTGCGAACATTTGAGAATTGTGCGATTGTTTCGGAAATCGTTTTGCAGACATTGAACAAGCTATAATCTAGCGGGTAATGTCACAACTTTTTAGATAGCCAAATATTATTGAATTCACATTTTTCTCGGTGGGAATATTTCGCCCAATATACTGTCAGATCGCCAAATAACAGTTCTGTTTATTTTACTTATCCCCAAATGAACATTGTTTATTTAACATTTTACAATCTGTTCGCAGTTCTTACAAATACAAGTTCTGTTTATTTAACTTAACAAATAAACATTGTTCGGCGATATACTTTATAGTTTTGGAACTGGTTAGGTTCACACATTTCCTGGCACATTCGGACAAATTCGGACAGGCGTTGACTAGTTTTTGAGTAACGGTACCAAACAGGGGTTTGTAACATTACCTGCCAGGTCAAAGTTGTATTAGGCTTAACCCTCTCCCTGCTGAATTAGGCACAGATACAGCTCTTTAGGGCATCTCTGCTTGCCTTCAGCTTGCTCACCACTTTTAATTTAAAGTGATTTCTCAACTGTTTGCAGTCGTTAAACACATGCACTCCAGGTTGGTAGTTACGGTTTGTTTGGGGATGTATTCCTCTCGATAAATGTGATCAAGAAACATATTTGTGAAGATTTCTACTATGACTGACTGAATGTTGAAATATTTCATTCCTGAAATATTATAGGTTGAAACAAACATTGCTTAGCAAGTAAAGTTTGAAATTTTGTGTTTGTTGTGTTATTTGTTTTGTAGCATTCCTAATGACTGCTATCGAGGCATCTATGACAAATTTCACGAAAGGGCTATACTGGCAAGCCTGGCAAAAATTGAGGTTTTTATCACTTCCTACTATAGTAAAAGTATTACGTAAGCTCTGATTTAGGTCCAGACTACATACACCCCTTTTCTGAAACGCAGACCAAATACTGGAGCAAAAATAACAGAATGAGAAATATTTAAAATAACATTTTATTTGTCACTCACTCGCCATCCACTCATTCACATCCATATATCATGTCCGCACTCACATAGTTTGCTTACATGAAAGACTACAGTGACATTATGTCAAATGTAACTGAATTAAGGTTTAATAGATGATGGCGAGGCAACACAGAAAGTTGCCTTCTCCCTTTAACCCTCTCCTTGCTGGATTAGGCACATATACTGTTCTTTAGGGCATATCTGGTTACCTTCAGCTGGGAGAGGGTTAAAGGCTCATCTTAACCATAGTATCTCCCAAATACAAAATTGCAACAATTGTTTGCTGACAGTTTCCACATCATTGACATTCAGAGCATATTTATTTCATCACTCAACCCACCCTAGGGCGATGGAAATTAGCCAATGCCCCAACACTCATGATACGAATACCCTCATTGGCTAATTTCATCACGCGACCGTTGCTCTAAGTTTGGTCGAGTTATGAAATGAATACGCTCTCAGGAATTTGTCAATTGATTATATTCATATCAGGAAGCATGTATCACCGTCTATAAATATTACATAACTTACAACATTCCCAACATAATGACACAAGGTTTGTGATTTTGCGTAATACAAAGTAATGGTTATTGATTTATGATGTACAATGAAAACCGCATGCATATAAATATATTAGGTACATACATTATATACAATTTCCCACTACATACAACGTACATACAATAGTCTTAAATTAACTCATTTGTACAACAACTATAATTCATTGACAGATACATGTTTGGTCTTTTAAGAGGGATGTTAAATGTTAATGTTTTATTTTCCTTTTCTAATATGAATACAGTACGTACAATACCTTTCTTAAAGAATTCAATACCTTTGCATAGATATATAATTGAGCTAGACCATATTAACTTCAATAATTGTTCATTTGTCAAGAGAATACTGTAGCAGATACACACCAAATTCCCATAGTATTATTTCGAAATATACAAATATTTCTTATTATATATAGTAAACACAAACATGCTACAATAAACAGATTGTTTTCCTCGTTTGGACCATCAAACACATTAACAACACTGTAGAATAATTCAAATGACTGAATGTGATGGTTAAAGGTTGAATCTGTAATGTCCTCGAACAATTCAATATTGTGATGTCTTGTGACATTATTCTTCATTTTATTGCATTTTTTTCTAGTGAGAAAGTAAACTTCAACAGGAATTATGAGACTATGATAATACCCAGATAGTGACTTTAAAATTATGACAGTATTACAGAAATATAAATCTCTTTACTTTTAGTCGTAAAACTCTTGATTTATGTCAACCTTAAAGTACAATCTCAGTAACATTAGCTAACAGAAGTAGCACATAAATGTACAACTCTTAACACCAGAATAACTTTTCTCTCGTAGGTTGCTGACACAAATAAGCAGAAAAAAACCAGGATAGATTTGGAGAAATAATTTTCATTAATTTCTAAGTATATACTAAGTACGGTATATTATGCCATGAGCCATCACTGGCAGGTACACGCCTACACACTTTGAAAACAATATGTATTTAACCCGACACTCTAAACAATCACTTCAATCCAAGGTTAACTCTATCCATGCTGGAGGAACCCAGAGATGCCCAAAGAGCTGTCCGGTATCCAGCAGGGAGAGGGATAAAGTATAGCATTGGAGTTCTGTAACATTGTACCAATTCTTAACTTGTATGCATACCATTTGTGGATATAAGGTTAATCTAAACCTTTGCATCTTAGTTATGTAACATTGTACATACCGTAGTATCAATTCCTTATGTGCACCATTTGAGGAAAAAGTTGAATCCAGCCCTTTTGCATTGGAGTTCTATAGCATAGTTTATTATTATGCCCTAGGACAAGACATTTCGTCATTAGCACCCCACGCCCCACCCTTACAACCTATAGATTCATCTCGACATGAGTACATCCTTATAATTTGTATTGGAGTGAGAGTGATTATATATTTTAACATCGCCGCGTGAATAATTTGTATTGGAGTTTTGCATCATAGTACATAATGCCGCAGAGCAAGTCTTTTCACCACTGGCAAGTACACCCTCCTCCGAACCCCCGAACCGTTGGAAAATTCTGCATCCACCCTTTCAACCTAAACACAGCCGCTATCACCTGGACCCTAGCACGTCTTTAAGGATTGAACTGGAGTTCTGTGGGGTGGTCCGACCCTGGGGTGTGGTCCGGCCCTGGGGGGTAGTCCGACCCTGGGGCGTGGTCCGACCTGACCCCGGTTGCGACAGAGACTCTCCGGTAGCAGGGGCCACCAGGGGGCTGGAATGTTCCACTCCGGGGGACAGGAGGAGGTGTGACTTGCCGGCGGCGTTCTGATCCCCAGGGGCACCCATCATCAGGGGCATGGAGACGTGACGGGGGGCAGTGAAGGGGTTAAACTGGGTCCTGTGGAGGTCCTTGTGTTTCTCCGCGAGCTCCTTCACCATCTGCTCGGCCGGGAGGCGGACCGGAGGTGGGGGCGGGGTCGACTCTCGTTCCATGAACTTCACAAATAGTTGAGAGAATGACTGGAAAGAAAAGTTAATGTCAGGTTAAGTTACATGATTTATATAGCACCATTATCCAGAAAATATTTATTTTAATTTTAATTTTAAAACATTTTAAAAATGTATTTATTTATTTTTATTTATTTTATTATTTTTATTTTCTATTTTTTTTGTCTGCTAAAATATGCTTATTCATAGGGTCACTTAACCTCAGAAAGATTTATAACCACATCGCACTCGTATTCTTCAGCAACCCTTGTACTCAGAAACATTTAATAACCTCACAGGGCCTGTATCAAGATCTGCACCCGGGCTCAGCCGGCTACTCACCTGGTTGAGAGAGGGAGCTTTGTGGGTGGAGCGGACGGGTGTGGTCGGCGGTGTGGACCCAGGTTGGGGTGACCCGAATCTCAGGAACCCAGGAACCCAGCCAGACGTATGGGACTCGATCTGAAAACACCAGGGTCAAAATTTAAATTGACTGATTTAATGTTTTATATCGCTGCGGGAATATTTCATCCGTATGTGACAAGTAAAAATTAGAATAGAGCTCTACACAGAGTTAAAACTCACAACAGTGAGTGAGTGAGTGAATATGGAGTTTAACGTCGTTGCGGGAATCTTTCACCCATTTGCGACGATACAACTCACAACAGATCAAGAGGCCTATTCTCAAAACATTCCTAGCCTAAGAACAGTTCGTAGCCATACTATAAGAATCATAAAGTATGATCGTAAGAACGTTTCGAGAATAGGCCCCCAGATAGCTAGTGCGTACTAAAAACATTGGACGCGACATAGTTTATTTCAGGCGACGCTGGGAGTGCGAGTGAAATATTGTTTTACATCACAGCAGGAATCGCTGATGCTGGTGATGCGTGAGTTTGTATTGAGGGGAGGGTTGTTGGTTTTTGCACGATGCCGCTTACCGTCGAGTAGTCTTCATTCGTGAAGTTGAGGATGCCACCCATCATGTGGATGACTTCTTTCCGTTTGTCCACCGGCGTGTGGAAGTACCCCAGCAGCATGTTCTTCATCAGCAGTCTGAAAGAAAAGCAGACACTCTCACTGCAGAATACTCTTCATGCCAGTAACCCTCTCCCTGCTGGATTAGGCCAACACACTGCTCATTAGGCCTAGGGCATCTCCAGTTGACTTAAGCATTGAGATTTAAAGCGACAAGATCATCTTCGGATGCAATATTAAACATAAGATATTCTTTTTATTTTTCTATTTACCATTGTGGCAAGATGATCTTTGGTTAGAATATTAAACATTTTAAAATAAATAAAATTTTGATTATCTCCTCTTTTCGTGAGTAATACTTAGCCAGTCATCGCTAATGCATTATTTCTCTTGTTGGAGAACACTTGACAAAGGGAATCCACTAATTCAAATCTAAATTTAGTTACTAGTTCTTCTCCCTGATTGTCTCCCCTTGTGCATGCAGGAATCCTTAACCCATACATGACAATGTCTGCGAGTAAGTGGGTGATTATGGAGTTTTAAATTACAGCGGAAATCGTTCACCCACACGTGACGATGTCTGCGAGTAAGTGGGTGATTATGGAGTTTTACATTACAGCGGAAATCGTTCACCCACACGTGACGATGTCTGCGAGTAAGTGGGTGATTATGGAGTTTTACATTACAGCGGAAATCGTTCACCCACACGTGACGATGTCTGCGAGTAAGTGGGTGATCATGGAGTTTTACATTACAGCGGAAATCGTTCACCCACACGTGACGATGTCTGCCGGAAGACGCCACTCGAAATGAGGACTTACTTGTCGACCTTGGCCTCGGTGCTTGTGGAAAGTTTGTGTATCTCTTCCTCCGCCGCCTTCAGCGAGATCTCGCGCAGCACAACTGGAATCGAGAGACATGTCATCACGATCCTTTATCATCATCCTACGCTTCACACATATGTCTACATATCCATAGAATAATATTGTACGAAATAAAGCTGAAATATAATTATGTAGCCGGGTGCGATATTATACGATGCGCCCATCGAGCGCCATTGTAATGGAGGATCGTGCTGATCCTGGGATTCGAACCTGAGTTGTTGGATTGCGAGTCCAATGCACTACCCCTCGCGGTAACCCCTTTGGTTAAGACCGGTAGGAGCTTTATTAGACTTCTCAATTTCTTTTCTATTAATTATTAAATATAGAGTGAGTGAATATGGAATTTAACGTCGCTGCAGGAATCTTTCACCCATTTGCGACGAATTAAATATAGAAAGTTTACTTTAATGTGTGTCTTCATTTTTCATGAATTATTATTAATTGTTTTTTAATTGAGTCTTCTATCATGCCCGGCTACATATATGTGGCAACATTAAGCATATTTATACATACCGGTATATACAATATTGCAAAGAGTGACAAAATGGCCGACATTATTGGCGTGTGACAACAACAAAATGCAAACCGAATTAGTTGCTTTAGTGCAGCATTCCACACAGCAACACACGCAACACCAAACCATAGTGAAAACAGTGCTCGGAGCCGGCAGACTCCTACGTAGCCAGCTACACTGAACGCGGCTCCCTCGAGCAGCCGTCATACTGGTCTAAAATCCATGCTGTGAAGGACATAACATCTAGGCAATAATGACAAAGTGTCGCTACAGACGCGCAAGCTACGAATATCACAGAAGGTACTGACATGCAGCGTCTCAGTACCTGATGTAATACTCACAGATTACGCATCACTTAGCTCATGCTGTGAGTGGACGCACGTTGTGACGGCACGGGACGTGTGGCGGCGACGGCCATCTTGGTCATGTGACCAGTGAGAACAACCAGGATGCATTGTGCGTGCTACCAAGACTACACATACACACATGTACACTATACTCGGTCAGAGGGAGGGGATTTGGGTCATATGATCGACAGAAAATAAAATGTTAATTTCCATTCTCAAAAATGGAAACAAGGAATGATAGGAATGAATGAAATATTAACTAACCACTTTCAACATTTATGCTATACGGAAGTGATCTATCACATCAAGAATACAAAACGTATTTAACGAATGAATGAATGAATTAGTGCTTTAAGTCTCAGTGGGAATATTACACCCATACGTGACAATATTTCTTGAAATAACCGTCTTTAATTGTAGTAGAATCATAAATGATAATACATTAAATAATTCATCGCTACCCTAGACTAAAAGTATTGAGAATTATATTTGATAATTATACTTGATAATGTGTTGATTAATTTAATGCCTTGCATCGTTGCATGAATATTTCACCCATATTCGACGAGATATTTGTAAAATTCTATGTTTCTACAATATGCTGTTTTATGAACATAAAAAGAAACCTGTTTGGAATGAGGAAAAGTATGGGGTTAGGTTAGTACGCAGCAATGAGTTAGTTTTTATTACAAATGTACTCACTCGCCAGCCCGCAAGCATCACACAATTAAAGTGCAACATACTTACAACAGCCATGCATGTTGATAAACCCCAGGTCATGTCTTCCATTCCCAAAACTCTCATCCAAATCATAATCTCATGCAGAACACATCTCGACAAAGAGTTAACATTCGTCAGAAAGAAACCAAAAACGTAATCGTCTCAAAGAACCACAAACAGAAATAAGGAACATGGTTGCGACAATAACACCGGAACGCTGCATGCTAATTGGTTAAGCCCCAACCAATCATATTGAAGTGTTAAATACTGACCAATCAATGACCATGGTTACAACACTTAACACCAGTATGCTGCATGCTAATTGGTTACGCCCCAGCCAATCATATTGAACTGGTGAATACTGACCACCCAATGAGAGAAATAGTCTTTATTAGCCAATGAACACTTAATCGAAAATGTTTAATCTAATCTAAAATATAAAACTTTTGACCAAATTCTCATGGTTTCGAACCAGCCAATGAAAGACAGTTTTGATGCCCACCGACTCAATGACAACACGCGTTACAGAAGACCTAGCCTGTCCTGGCTGCTGTGATTGGTCAGTTGTTAGGTAGTAAAGTTAGTCCATGCTGCTCGGTAGGATATTCATGTAATCTCGGCTAGTAACTTGAGCTGTCTTCGCCACTCAGAATTACCAGCTGAGATTAGACGAACATCAACACATGCAAGCCCTTTAAATCGAGCAACAACGAAGAAAAAAAACATGCAACATAATTTTTAATTTTCTAAACTACAGTTATCGATTGAACGCTAAAGAACTTCATGATGGAAAAAAAGACAGAATTTAACTCCTTTTTTTTTCTAATCTACAGTTATCAATCTAACTCAAGAAACTTCAAGATGATAAAGAGACAGAATTTCATATCAGAAATTGGGTCCATTTTGAATTTCGACTTAATTAGAAGATTCAGGACCAAAAGGAAATGAAAATAAAATTCATAACATCAAAGATTGGGTCCATTTTGAAGACTGACCTATAGGAACATGAAATGAATCATAAAATAATCATTTCAAGACGGAAAAAAACAACAGAATTTCATTAACATCAAAGATCGGAAACAGGTCCATTTTGAAATTTGACCTAAACGACCATAGAATGATTTGTGTGTTAATAACCGATTAATTTAACGCGTTACGTCGCTGCGGGAATATTTCGCCCCTATGCAACGGTTCGTAACTGACACATATGTATGGATGGATGGACAGACAGATGGATAGACGGATGGATAGACGGACGGACAGACAAGTTGATGAGAGACTATGATCGGTGAGAGCTGCTTGTGTGGTGTGAGTGAGGAGGTTTACACGAGCCTAGTTGCTGCATATCAGCCGGAATCCGGAGGTTCCGATCCGCTCAGGATTACCAGCTGATATTAAGAAACCAGGCTTCCATTTTCGGTACTCTTCTTCGTAAAAAAAAATCTTCGAAAAAAACATATTCTTAAAAAAATACAAAATAAACCTGAACCCCATTTGACATTTTTGTTTGCACACTCAAAGCAAGCGTATTTTTAAAATCAAAATTAAAAGATGAAATAAAATTGAGAGGGGAAAAACACACCCAGCTGTGTCATTTTTTTACAAAAAAATGTTTGAAGCCAAAAATTGTTTGTGAGAAGCAAATCTAAAATAGCCATCATCACTCAAGCAGCACCAAACAGGGAAGTTAGCAACTCAACATAGGCTGGAGAGAATTGAGAAAAGAGCATTGAAAATGAAAATTTAAAAGATTAGAAAGGAAGTGAAAAATCAGGCTGTCCATTCAATCTCAGAGAAGATGCTTGAGAAATCAGGAATATATTTTTAATTTTTATTTTAAATTATTTTTTTGACAACCAAGATTAGAAAGATTCCTGATGAAGAAAGCCTGAGAATCATGTTAATATCAGTTTAATAATTTGTAGTTAGGAAAATACTATATTGATGTCCCACACAATCAAATTAGATATTAGTATATTCATATTATACTGACCCATGCAAATATAATCAATACTCATAGTTCTGCATGACATCCTTTACTTTACCACATGCCAAGTTATACACATCATGCATTTTTATTAACATTAGTCTTCAGGCAAACATCATATTTAGGAAAACTACACAAGTACAACTAGTTATGTAATTATCGACTTTCTCCGCGGTCTCGCTAACAGAATGATAAATATATTACAATAAATTCAAAATATATTAAGATAGGTACTTAAGAGTATACTAGATATTTTAATTAAAATTAAAATTAAATCAACAACGGCGAAGTAGTAGACTGTTAGTGAGTAAGCATGGCTTGTTGTTAGATGGAGAGAAAAATGGAGAAATGCAATGGCAGGGTTAGAACCAGCACTGACCTTCCTCCTTAAGAGCGGCGATAGCCTCCTCCTTCCTGTCCAGTTGTACGCTGAGACGAGACGCCGCCTCAAGTCCGTCTGACGCATCTTGAAGTTCCGCCTACGGTAGAAATTAGTTGTGTGGAAAACAGTATGGGTAAGAATTGGCATACTTCAAAATATCCATGAATAGCAATGTACTTAATGGTAACTAGTTTTTGTCCTATAGTATATGGCATACTTCAAAATATACTTGAAAAGCGATGTACAAATGTTAGCTAGTTTTTGTCAGTCCTCGGCTACATTTTTACCTTGGACTATTTTCCTGAAAACTGAAAACCTAGTACTGAAGTTCAAACAACTCACTGTGGTTGTGTCCAGAGATGCTCGTAGTGTGTTGACCTCATCTTTTAGCGTTTTGATCTCAATCTGGTACCTCTCCGTGTCGGAAGATACCTGAGCCTCTTTATCTGAAACAATCAGCACATTAATGAATATTTCATAATTTTCTAATTGCCTGACCATAAACAGGTATGCAAATGGGAAACTCCTTCCCCATAACCTATCTATTCACAAAATACTATCAATAATTGTGGTTTTTTTAGTAGCGCTATGAGCAATCACTGAGTGAATAACATTACAAATGGACTTATTATTATTATTATTATTAATATATATATATATATATATAGATTATTAACCGAGTGTCTTTAGATATCGTATATATCCTGCACTTAGGGATAATCTTTGTATTAGACG
>JAUTBX010123939.1:0-10661 GCA_032361465.1 Lepetodrilus tevnianus | reverse complement strand
ACACACACACACACACACACACACACACACACACACACACACACACACACACAAACACACACACACACACACACACGATGCACGTCTACAACGCATTTCGACTGGATATGTATCGTAATAGGTTAAGGACTCAATAGAACGTACTTTATGTGTCAGATTGTATTGATGATAATTAATTTGATAGTATAATGTGCAGTAAGTATAGCCGTAAAGTGAGAAAGATAACTGCGATTAAATATATACAGTTTATGTCTAACTGTGAAATGGAATTATATATGCATGCATTAACGCACAATAAGCCAATGTTTATGTAATAAAGTGCATTCAGTAGAATTTGTTTAACTTGTTTCCCTAGTTCAAGTGCATATTTAATGTTTAACTGCACTTATCATATAATATGCATGCAGAATAAGCCGATGTTTATGTAATATAGTGCATTCTGTAGCAATTGTTTTAACTTGTTTCCCTAGCGCTAGTTCAAGTGCATTTTAATGTTTAACTGCACTTATCATATAATATATAATATATGATACCGTAAGTGCAGTAAACATTACACATTATGTAAGTAACTTATATATATCTTGATAATTCCTAAATAGTAGTATTCAGATTCAAGTACTACTGGTATTGTACCAGTTTAAAAATCCATGCAATTAATGACTTGAAAAGTAATTATTAAATTAATATAAATTAGCTCGCTTTCAAATCATCATTCCAGCTAAATTCGTCATGCTTACATACCATGTAATGTTTACTTCACTTATCATATATTATATGATAAGTGCAGTTAAACATTAAATATGCACTTGAACTAGCTATAGGGAAACAAGTTAAAGCAATTGCTACAGAATGCACTATAGTACATAGACATCGGTTTATAGCTACGCTGACGAGACGACTGTTTTCGATTAATTGTGAGTATTGCTTTTCTGCGTGTATTAAGTCTATGCGTGTCGAGACATACACCAGTTTGTGATGCCAACGACATAATCGTTAACCCAACAGTTTCAATGATTATGGTCAAATATGTCAATGTCCGTGGATTGAATAAGATAAACAAATCACATACAGACATTCGATTCGATTGTTGTTTAAAGCATCAGACTAAATTTGAGTAGTATGATTTGTACCATCTGACATTTGGGAGCGCATGAACATATGCCGGGGGACTTAATATATAAACATATTAGTAATTGAACACATATTAGTTAAAACAAACGATCAGGCACATTTTGACTTAACATAGCATCCTCGAAACACAAACTATTTTATTAACACCCATCAATATCCGGAGATACATCCAGGCATCCTTATATTTAACTATATTTGTTGGCCAATGAAACAATGATAAATACATATAATTATAAATACCAACTTCACTTTCACTTTGTTTATTTTCTTCCTCCACACATGGTTACAGGAGGAAAGTTGAAATTTAATACAAAATAGTTGTCATCAAGAATGACAAGATAGAGCAATGTTGGATGTACAATATAATTATAAGCATTAATAGACTATGTTTCATTTTACCAGTACAGTGTAGATATACAGATGCGGGTGTGTTACCCGACAACTAGATAATTCAGATCGAGAGAGGAAGTGCATTAATATCGAACTTCGTTTGGCATTACAAGTATGACAATTGGGTACATCGTAACAGTGCTCTAGATATTATGTGATGATTGCACGTACAATTGTGTATTTTATTTATGTTCAACCCAGTATGCTTACACATTTGTGAACATAATAAGTTAGTGCACAATTATTGGTATTATCGTGCAATCGTAATGCCTGATCAAGATCATTATTAACTATGGCATGGACTATTAATAAGTACTAATGGTTGTCATTCTGTCCAATTAGTAAGCTTGTCTGACTTCCGGGTTTGCAAGATGTATTGACATTCAGAAGTTGCTATTAATATATCTAGTATGGAGGTGTATTAATCAATTCTGACCACAAAAATAAATTTCCTCTGAATATATCCAAATTATTTTCTTCCTCTCCAACCCACACCTCTCCCCTCTCTCTCCATCTCTCTCTCTCTCTCTCCATCTCTCTCTCTCTCTCCATATCTCTCTCTCTCCATCTCTCTCTCTCTCTATCTCTCTCTCTATATATCTCTCACACTCTCCCCCTACCCCGTCTGTTTTCTATTTAAATAAATATACCATGAGTATACAGTATATTGCGAATTGTGAGTCCTGTCGAAGTTGATCTAGCCACAAGCATATTTGAAATCCGATAAACTTTAGTGGTCGATTTATATTCTTTAATATTTCGTAAAGTATATATCAAATGTAGTAGTATGTGTTCATTTTCGTGACAAGTGTGTCATTTAATGCTTCGTATGTTCAAATTGGGCATATACATATTTCACCACATTGTCACATGCATCGAGTAATTCACAATTACATGTCGCATACATTCCATACAACTATAGGTATTAAACCAAGTATAGCAAGACGATACCATCTAGCTACTGGTATACCATGAATACTTGTCTTTCTCCAGAAATAATTAAATAATATTGATTATAAAACGGTCACTCGCAACATGCATACAGCATATCATTTATTGAATCAATCTCCAGAATATGATAGTATAAAATAAATAATCATAGTTGAATATTGTTTCAGGGAAGTTGTACATAGTTACACTTACTTCACTTTAAACTGCCCTACTAAGGTTATTTTAATTAAGCATGCACGATATCATGCATCCTCGAAACTTAGACCATTATGACTACACTTAAACTCCGTGGGATCTATTGCTATTGGCAAGCTCGTTTTATTAGATGAGAGGAATTGGTGACTATCAATTAATATAACTTAAAGGCAATAATAATTGTCATATACAAATTATTAAGTTGTCGTTTTGGACCGAATTGGAGTTTAAAATGCAAATGTACAGGGGAGTAGTCTAAATAAATGGAACAGCCATGGCAGCCATTAATCAGGGCTATTGGTACCAGGGCTAGGGGAATCAGGGCTAGTGGGATGATCCCAATAAAGCGAGGCATGCAATCGCAATTAAATTATTGTGACTGTATGCCTTAATACTCATAGTATACCGGGTAGTTGATATTTTAAATACTATTTTAAATACTACGATCCTACAGACTAAAAGCATACAAAAAGCAAAATAAAATAAACGGACAGTGAATGTGGTAATTAGAAAGGTCTGTTAGAAGCGTGTTTATGGGTCATGCATGTATGTGTGAATGTGTACAATCTCTATTAGACACAACGCAGTTGATAAGGCATGAAGACATCAAAGGAAATGAGATAATTTAATAGCACCAATCGCCGTCATAGGAACGTCGATAAAAGAAGCCCGAATATATAGTTATAAATAATAGGAATGGGAATTAGACGCATCTTCGTCCGTGGGTTGAATTGACAATTTATTTAGAGTTTGAAACAAAGACACACACTATGGTATTATGTCAGGTATGATGGTAAAATAATATAACAACGACGGTGTATGTGAAATGAGTATACTGATATGATTCTAGGCATGTTTCCGAAATATTAAAATTGTACTTTAAAATAATTTGGTATTAATAGCCAAGCCCAAGATCTAAGATTGTATTTCCAAGGGATAACGTTCTGTCCCTCATTGTTGTTTTTGTTTTATATGTGTGTGCTATTTCCGTGGTGTAAACATAATTGCTTTTCAGCCTGGGCAATTAAGCATTATCTTTCGTAAAAAATGAATAAGTCAATAGCAGAAATTGCAAGTATAGGTACATGTAATGAAAAATGGTTGATGACAACAAGTTATCAAAAAGTGTTTACTATTTCACAAGAATTAGTCATGGCCATATTATCTATTCTAGTGAAAATAAAATAAAATATGGACACATCGACTACATAATTATTACGTGGATGGGTTCCTATTTTAATTTATTGTTCAAAATATGATCTAGATATTTATATAGATATAAAAAAAAAAATTGTACTAACTTTTGTAATTATCATTAGGCCGAGAAGCTCTGACAGTACTGTACTAGTGGCGGTCAGAGCTTCTCGGCCCATGTATACAATCATAGACTAAATATCAATGCATACGCCATCACACGTGTAATAATAATACTATTAATAATAATGTTGTTATCAAATAATGATAATGATGGCTACATGCAGTGCGCCAAAGCTACCCTTAAAGGCACGCCCAAAGCGCCACAATATCATCCCAGGTTAATAGATCCTTGTGGACTAGATGGTCCTCTTCAACTCCCTGAGGACTATACAACCCAAGCTGCCGTTTCCAACGATACAAGGTGACCACCCACATCCCTGCCGGGTACCCAGTATCTGCTGGGTGGACGTATATAGGTGGACAGTTCGTGCCAATTGATGTATACATGAATAGCAATAGTGCAACCCACAGCTATACAACCAGGCACCTTATTTCTAGTAATACTGAGTTGTTAGTATATGCTATTATTGTCAATACAATTGTATTCAGAAACCGTATTCAATTAATATCAACATGTAATGGCGTTGATTGTGCATGCACATGTATACTCTTGTTTAATTGTAATCATATCAAGCTGTGAATATGTTCACTTATTGGGCTGCAACATTCGTCTTTGAAGGTTCAAAGTGGTATCATGGCGATAACAAACATTATTTTACGGTTAGTAAAATTCTCGTCGAAATCTGAATTGAAACGTGTCTAATCGAGAACGGAGATGTGTTATGTACGTAAAATATACCAATTTTGAGATTAAAAAGATAATAACATGCATCATCATGTGTGCATCATGGTATTTATACATGTAATGGTATCCACGTGCTGATGCTCTTCTTCACATACCCGCACTGCAAATTGATATGCCTATCTGCTTGTTCCCTCAACATAGTTGGTGATTTATTGTATTAATGATGCAAATTCTTTAAATTTAAATTATGGTTAGGGCGTATAACATATAAAATTGGAGTTTTTGTGTTTGTCAATCCATGAGGTATTTACAAGGATAATATACAAAATAGGTGTGTCAATGCATTTCATGCCAAACTATAGTATGCACCCGAACTTGTTCAATATCCTGTATCTGCCCTTGAACAATGTACATGAATGTTCATAGTCATGTGTATCTCAAACAATTTAACATTCTGTTTTCATGTTTCATTGACATTGTAACCGAAATTTCCAAATGGAACATTAAAATGCACATTTAATATATATTTTAAACCATTTCACTTTAAACCGTGTTCCATCCTGTACTAAACCTCAAATAACACGCATTCCATATTGAGTCTTGTCCTTGCATTTCCTGAAGTCATCAATAACCTCACATACGTGCTACAACAGATCCAATAGTTTTGATATACTTACAAAGACCTCGCCAATAATTAACACATATACGTGCGTCTCAATCAAAGCCATACACCGGCTTGACAGTAATGACCTGTTTAACTATTAATTGTATGTCTTTGCCCCATTCATGTAACACGCATATGATGTTTGTGTGTTTGTGGGCGATTCATAGGACTTGCAGGACCACGATCTCAATGCATTGATTGCATCACGCTTGCTTCTTTGTACCAGCTCATGGCATCACTGTCCTCGGTACCCCTTTCTACTGTCACCTCAGCCAAAGATAATATTGACTTGTATATGCTAGCCGTGGAATTACCCATTGCCCTTCAACCTTATGCCAGTGTGTTTTAGTCTATGTCCTTAATGATCATTTGGGTATATTTGTGGAACTTGAACCCATTTTCATGAAATACTATCTTTACATCGTTAATTTGGATGTAACAACCCGTAACAGTGTAACCTGATGTATAACTGGTCTTGCCATTATTCATATTAATAGTATTGCATTATAGTATTGTTATAATATATCTACTAGTATCTAAGTGTTTGTTCTTTCTTTCTTTCTGTCTTTCTCCCTCCCTCTCGTTCTCGCTCTATCTCTCTCTCTCTCTCACTATATATATATATATATTTATCTTGACCTGCAGTATCAATGCATTTCATTGTTTGTTTCGCGTAATATTTGTGTTTTATAGTAGGCCTACTAGTATTATCTCTCTACCTACCATTATTTTAACTAGGCATGTGTCATATACGGTGGAAATCCACATTGATAACCCAGGGACAAGAACACGACTCTGATATGTTTTGCGATATGTTAAGTGGTCGCCTTACTTTTGATGTTTTTCTTTTCTTTACAATTGTATGTGAATACTAGTAACTAACTGCCTTTTATATTTATTTCACCTGTAAAGTTGTGTCTTGCGTTCTTGTGATTTTTGTATCCAGAAAGTTTTAATGTTATCTTTTTTTATCCTATCGTATGTTGTAAAAGAACACAGCCAGTGGTAGAGTATATATTTCTACATGTATACATCTTCCACTAGAACTCACAAGTACGTACTTCAAATTGCAACACTATAAGATGGACTGTACATTGTAAACACGTGGTGTCTCGCCGGTTGTATCGGCTACATAGTTTATCGCGTCTCCTCTACAAATGGTCAATATCATTAGGAGTAAATTACAATATTTTGGTAGTCGTGTCGTCTAGCTCGTGTCTTGAAGTCGCTGGTACTTATTGCCCCGATCTTTGTGGCGCACGGCTCTTCTTCACACTTGTAACAATGACGGAGGGAATGTGGACCAGTAAAACAAACACGGAGAACAGCCGGGACCGAATCATTTAGGCCGACGCACACACAAGACCACATCGCTTAGTCCTTCGGGGCAGTGAGATGGCTCGATTCGCCATTAAAGACAGTCAGTGTAACGTTTTCCGTCGGCCCGCACAGAAGAAGCCGAAGCTGTAAACTGGTGGCGTCGCTACACTGCGACACGCTCGGCAAATACGGAGTAATTAGCCTCCCTTTCGCGCCCGGCTCCATGTAGCGACAACTCCCTAACTTGCACCGGCATACCGCTAACGAGGGAGTACTTAGATACTCTGGGACGACCACCGTCTCCGTCAGCGGAGACCTGATACCCCGCAGTGGACACCAGACACCCCTGAGCAAACACATAGCACCCAAAGAGCAGGCAAACAAAATACCCGTGGTGATACACAGTCTACGATACGATTGACCACCGTGCGCTGGTATTCAATTAAAAAGCAGAGTTCAATATACGATTTCCTTTAGTATTAAATCAATTTTGAATTTCACAATACACTGAATACATGTTCGTAGCTGGTCATCATGCCAATTGTTTTCTTTATTAACCGAAGGTACTACAAATGGTACAACAAATGGTACAACAAATGGTACAACAAATGGTACAACAAATGGTACAACAAATGGTACAACAAATGGTACAACAAATGGTACAACCTAGTAGAGAAACACACCACTGCTGAATCTCAAAGTGGGAAAGCTATCTAGATAGAAGTACATGTACATAATCTGCATTCGTAAAATTATGTTTTCTGTACTCTCATAGATCAACTACGTTGTTGAAGAAAGAGAGAGAGAGAGTGTGTGTGTGTGTGTGTGTGTGTGTGTATGTGTGTGTGTATGTGTGTGTGTGTATATGTGTGTATGTGTGTGTGTGTATGTGTGTGTGTATATGTGTGTATGTGTGTGTGTGTGTGTGTGTATGTGTGTATGTGTGTGAGTGTGTGTGTGTGTGTGTGTGTGTGTGTGTGTGTGTGTTTCTATTCTGATGAGCTGGCATTTTTCATTAGCGGTCGTGAATACATCAGGAACGCACGTATAACACATTTCTTTTGGGTGGGTCCTAAGTCCGTATTAGGGATGCTGAAGATAACATTAAACTACTAGTAATTGAAAATGTTCCTCGTGGAACGTATATGTCAAATTAAAATGACAAAACAAAATATGATATAAAGTCATACCTTATTCGTTGAAGTCAATGTTCTGTATATAAATGCATGTGTCATTGAATACTCCTTTTGGTGGTAAAGTTGAATTCGTTATTGCGCACAAGTTCATGGAATACTAGTATTCGTAATTAATTAACTGCACGTAGATATGAACAATGTCTCAAGTATCGATTAAAGAATGTTTTTGTACATGAAGAGGGATTGGCTAAATAGTCTCTCACGGAAAGCCAATGTACAGGTAAAATCAGAAATGCATACCTCCATAAAAAAAAAGCTGAACAATTTATATTTAAATCAAGCTTTTAGTACACGTATTGTATTACCGGCTATGGAGGTTGACGTATAACGTTAACATTATCCCATTCATTAATATTCTGTTACCATTTTTGTATGCTATTATGCCATGACACATGACTAGGGGTTGTCACTTCTGCAGTTGATAAGTATCCACAAAGAGCCGGAGAGAGGTTAAACGTGTTTACATTGGGGAGGCCATTTCCATTTGAATTCCGAGTGTCTTGTGCGAGAACGTAGTCAGTCTTGCGTGTCGAACCTCAGTGATATAGATATTGTAGAGGACCGATAGACTCCTAATGTCGTGAGACAAGTGGCGTCGGTTTGCGGCAAGAACAAACTATGACAGTGACGGTGCGTCAGTGACAATGAGCGTTGACAGTGGCGTTCTGACAGCAGATAGACAGACCTGTATGTGTATCTCATTGCATTTGGCATTCGTTTGCTCATCTTACCCGGGTTTTGAATGTTTGCACACTTCTGACATCTGCAGTAGACTAATGGTGTTTTAATGCGTTTCACGAATAGCATACACTTTAACGCTTTAATTCGTAAATGATGAAACTTATCGTGAGTTGTATAGGGTTAATAATGGAAGTAGTGTTTTAATGCGCCGATATATCTTTGTCTAGAACAAATATATTATTAAACCACGCATTCATTTCGTATAGTTTTGTACTGATGAATATTGAGTTCAACTATATTTGTATTTGAATGTTTAAACGGTGCATTATATAAAAGTGCATCAATAAATTATAGTGCATTATTTATGATCGTGTTTGTCCTAATTAAGTATACAAGTATACTAGTGTCACTAGCATGGCATTGTACATTGTCTGTAATTATGTTATCGTCGAATAGTGTATTGTGTGCATTAATATACCAGAATAATCGTGTTATCGAGAATACTCTACTAATTGAATAACGTTCATTTCAGTTCAGTCTTAACTTATCGAGAGCATTACGTTTTATACTTCAAATGTAACCAGTATGTATGGTATTAGTATCAGCTAAGGATGCTATTTCAGCCAGAATTTGTCAAGTTTGAAGACTTGATTATATACGATTACGAATCACGGCAAACACATCGATATATGGACACTAAACGAAATAAATACACTATTAATGTGAGTAATAGTGCATGTTTGTGTACATTAAGTAACCGAGAGTGATACTTATAAGATGCTCCTACTGGTCTTGGCCAGCGGGCTGTTGGTTAAGCGTTGGTTCGAATCCCATAGCATTATTATGTGTGAATTATAAACCGTCGGTGGGCATACAGCTGTATGTGTATTATATCTACCATTTATCTACTTTGTTTTGTCATGGAAACGTTATTCAACATTGTCAGCAATGCTATTAAATAATATCAGCAAGTCTAAACCTTTCCGCCTATTGTTCAGACATTATAGTTGACAGCCTGGGGCCGTATTCACGAAAGGGTTTAAGTCAGTTTTTGATGACCATATATATAGCAAAAACTGACTTACAGTTACAGTATATGTTCTGGGTCGGTATCCTATAAACAGCTTTAAGACAAGTCAGCAAAACGTCAACTTTGCGACACATTTTGACTCAGTTTTCTTCATTGGATTAGTTTGATGGTTTATACATAGATTCGATAAAGTTTGACTAAGCCAAATACAGAAAACATGGTCAAAATAGGTTGATAACTAAGGTTTTTCTCGTTGACTTAAGTCACTTACAAACTTAAGCTGTTTATAGGATACCGCCCCAGGTCTGTACATTATTATCGTGATTTCAACATGTGCACATACATTTAACTCCATTAGGTCAATACATTCATTATAACACACTATGTGTTTCAGTTAGCATAGTTTTCATGATAAGATCATATTTATTGTGTAGGTTATGCAATGGAAAACGCGCAAGAATCTGAAATTGTGCTGATCAAGAAACATTTACTCTAACTTCTGATACAAAGTAGTATACAAGATGCATTTTTTAAAACATAATACAAAATTATTAGGGTCGGTACGACTAGTCGATTAGTCGGGAACTAGTAAATTATATCAACTGTCGACTAGCAGAAACAGTAGTCGACTAGTTGGTACTATCAGGCCCACTGTTTGAAGAAAGAAAAACAACAACACTACTTACTTTTAGACTGAATGAGATTAGCTACCAGAGTTTATCCAATTTGATACCCATGTTACTTGCAGTATGATTGTTCCTTTATCTACTACACGTGCACAATTTGTACAACACGTAATACATCAATAGCTTCGCATCTAGTTTTAATTAAGGCCTGATTTCAAAATTTTAAACAATCATGACGTAGATCTATTAAGTTTGTTCTCTCATGGCCTGCACTCTGACAGCACCAATACTCGCATGTTATGTGCTGAATTAATGTTCCCCGTACTATAGGTTATAAACCACCATTGAAATTCCCATAGGCGACAGTGTTAACATATTTCAGCATAACTAGTGAATCCGTGATTCAAATACCACAAAACAACCTGCATTGCAAAGTTCAGTTACCCAGCAATGTATAAATCAAAGAAAAAGCGCA
>JAUTBX010123928.1:0-10661 GCA_032361465.1 Lepetodrilus tevnianus | reverse complement strand
AATAATAATAATAATGATTGCATTTATATAGCGCATCATTCACAATGATAGTGCTCTCTGTGCGAGATGTCCAACAAGTATATATTTTTTCTTAATTTGATATTAAACTTCATCTTCAATTATAATACATGACAAAACTCCATATATTTTAAATACCAATTTCTTAATGTAGCCAAAGTTGAAAATCAAGTTTAAAAAATAAATATAAACCATTTTCTACTGTATAAATACTGGTAACTTTTATCTCGCTTTATCATTATTGATATTAGTATATTCTTAACGTTTCATATTTTGCATGTACCGTATGTTTCAATTGTATTAGCTTCTCACAATTACGCTAATCACAATTACACGGGTTCCTCAAATGCCCTTGGCTTAAGCACTATGCGAACACACAGTAATTCTACGGATGTCTGTTGTCTAATTGGTTTCTCAGCACAGAACGAGTCGGCAATCTGGCTATTGTGAGATTACGGGTAAAACACGGTCAGCTCATATTGTCCATAAACCTGGTTCTGCCGTTTTACGTAGATTTCAGCATCGTGGAAGATGGTGTGGCAACAAAATGTCTTCGCTGATGTAAGCTGGGAGATGGAATAGGAGGGAAGGGAGGTTGTGGGTGAGGGAGGAGGGGGGGGGGGTTGTTGAGGGAGAGGGTGATGTGAGGATTGTATTTCTGTAGAATCCTGCGAGATATTTTGGGACTATTCGCTCTCGATGCTAAACATTTGCATGAGGAAGCTAGGAATCTTGTAGGTGGCTATTTTCTTCGGGCTGTCTTCAGGTAACTACCGTCGACGCTGTAGTCACGCGCAGTCTTCTCTGCTTTTTCTGCACGCGGTTATCTGCCACCTCCAGCCACGTGGAGTTAATTTGAAGGTTTGTCTGCGCTGCTAGTCCTTATCAAGCCGAGCAAGCTCCTGACACGGACAGGTGGGAGCTCCAGACACCACTCGCCACCAGTCCACCGTGCAGAGGGGAGGGAAGTAGGTGAAGCGTGACTGTCAGTGTAGCGTGCCACAGGTACCGTGCCCGGCGCTGTATGTGTTCGGAGAGTCGAGGAGTCCCACCACACTGGAATTACCGAAGACTCCGGGATTAAGTAATCACGGTTGCGATCTGGGTCGAAGCTAGTGGCAGGAGTTATCAATGGAGAATCCTGCTGTGATATATAAGTAAGTGGTACCGTTGGATACAGGGATGTCTGGTGTAGCTATGTCTCTCTACTGCTGCTGCTGACTCTGCTGCTGCTGTTCAACTAATACACACAGTACAGTGGGCAGTTATGCAGCAATTGCCAGTACAGTTTAGTGTATGCTATTGGACTTATGTGTACTTTACAGTCTTGTTCAATCAAATGGCAGTTAAAGGGCAATTTAGTGTAGTTATTACAGCTGTAATTTCATACAGTGCAGTATAGTATTTCCATTATTATTAATTATTAATACAGTGGACTTTAAAATGCTAGTTTCGTGTCTAGTACCACGATTAGAACCTGTGTACTTTTATATCGCAGTTGAATGTAGTGTCTATTATTTAGCAATTTAATATCTGTTATAATTATTATAACCATATACTTTTGTAGGACGGTTTAATATAGTACAGCTATAACAGCTAGTGTACTGTTATATGGCAGTTTAGTGTCTATCATCATGGTTATAACAGTACACTTTTATTTGGCAATTGTTAATGCAGTTTAGTATCTAGTACTACCACATGCTTCATCATTAGTATAGTTTAGTAGCTATCAGTATACTTCTGGGTATTGTTCAACAGTGCTGTGAGAGTCGTAACTCCTGTATGTTAACATGGAGTTATGAGTCTCGTAGCGCTAGTTATGACTCTATCCTAGCACTAGATTGGTCTGTGGAATGGGAGCAAGTACTTTACACAGCTTTCTTACATCATATATATGGCAGGTTTCATTGCTGTGTACGATTATATTAGCTGATGGGATGTTGTCTAATGGGATTTTGTCTAATGGGATGTTGTTTGAAAGGATTTGGTCTGATGAGATGTTGCTTAAATGGGATGTTGTCTAATGGGATGATGTTTGAGGGGATGTTGTCTAATGGAATGTTGTCTGATGGGAATTTGTCTGATGGGATGTTGTATGAGGGGATGTTGTCTGATGGGATGTTGTCTGATGGGAACTTGTCTGATGGGATGTTGTCTAATGGGATGTTGTTTGAGGGGATGTTGTCTGATGGGATATTGCCTAAATGGGATGTTGTTTGAGAGGATGTTGTCTAAATGTGATAATGACCTGATGGTAATGTTCAGCTGCCAGAATTTTAAAGGCCTTCCAAATTTTCCAACTGCATTAGGTTGACAGTCTCATATTTGGTAATGCTCCATTTCATTCTTGATGAATGCTGCTGCTATCTTTCAAGCTTCAATTTCCGTTTTTACAAATCTACTGATTGCAGTTGATCAAAACACTAAGAAAGTACAATCTTTAAAATTGAGAAGTCCAAATGTTTTAAATGTTTTTAAATTGTTGAACATCTCAATTGGATTGCATTTGACATAGAATGTGCATGTACATTGTATTTGTATCCTAGTATTATCTCGAGTAATAATTTGTTAATGTCAGATAATATTTTATTTTTTTTCAAAGCAGGTAAAATTATATATTCACACTTATAAGTACACTTATCCCAAAAAATCCTATATTGTCAGGTTATTCCTCTGGGAGATACAAATCTGGGAGATAAAAATAACATACTTGAATAAGAACCGTCATCTTGAGATATCAGATAAAAAATATTTACACCCACATAGTCCTCTAAATATCTTTCTTACCCAATCCTTAAAATAAATCAATATGCAACATCAGTAAAATTCCTAACCAATCTGTTAAAGGAAGTTACAATGAAAATACTGAAGAATTTGATATAGACTATTGTATACCCGATACTGCTTGTGCATGTCATATCATGTTATGCCATATCAGAACAGAATAGAACAACAGAATTTTATTTTCATAAAGTCACGTATGTGACATGGAGAAATACATTAATTTACAGGGAAATATATACACATAATATAAATCACATTTGATAAAAGTTGCTATTTTAATAATAATCATATCATATTTAAACATGTACTAGGAATTAAAGTCTATATTTTTTCCCTAATACCCTACATCAAACTATCTTGTTTTTGGATTGTTGTTTTTAAAGCCATTTTCTCATGTTGAATTAGTGTTTTATGTAGCAGTGGGAATACCGTAGTTCACACAATACGTGACCAATTTCTTATTAAAGTCTGCAACAAAGAATACTGTATATGGTACTGTTGCCTGTTCTACAGAACAGTCATAGCACTATGAGAGTCGTAACTCCTGTACATTACGGTAACATGGAGTTACTAAGGAGTTATAGCGCTATGATTGTTCTGTGGAATGGGGGCCTGCACCTTTAATTCAATAAGCTAAATGTACTGATTGTATGTGAGAGAGTCAATTATTTATTTAAAAGAAATTAATAAATTCACATTATTTCATAAGGATGTTTGTAGAATTACATGATACACCATGTATATATCTGTTCTTTTTGTACCAACATAGCTGATTTAATGAGATTAAAGTTGCATTGAGGAATTGGAATCATTCCATAGATAAAGTTCTGGTAAACATGAATCCAGATGCCAGTGTTTCCTGTTAAGTCTTGATGTTAAGACAATGGCATCAATTAAAGGCACACAAACAGGTGGCTTTAAATTATCGGAGTTGGATGATCTTCACTGATTGGTCAGTATCATGTTGATACCTCCACTAGCAGACATTATGAACCTGGAGACTTCCAAACCGGAATTCTCAGAACGGAAAAGCCTGTCGGGTTTCCCTCAATGATCAATATTGAATGAAACCCATTTTAGAATAATTACACAGTGTCCAGAATTACTGTATGGTGTCCACATTTGGGGCCAGTGATTACTACACCAAAGCCCTTACTATGATTATGGTGTTTATTTTGCTAAACATGAGCTTTGGGAGAGATACAAGCAGATAAGCACTTGGATTATGGCTTGAGGCATAGTTGCGATTGGTCGGATAAGTATACTATTAGCTAATATGTTTCACTCCGATTCCTCTCAGTAATATACTCAGGGGATTATCACCTGAAACATGAAACATTTCAGTAATTAGATAATTATCGGTTTTGTCTATAATCATATAAAAGATATACCAAAAAAGTGCTGATTATGTTTAATAATCTTTTGATATAAGGATCTTGCCTTTAAAGAATTATTCCTGATGAATACTTTTATACTGAAAGTCAACTACTGGTACATATTATCCTACAAGACTCAAATAATTACCCATTCCCCCTTTCCACAGTTACCAATTCCTCATTTCCATGGAAATTTTGATCATTCCAACAAGTGAAACAATCCTATTTTCAAAATAACCCTTCTGCATGCGCGGAGCTATTCTTGGAAGACCGAGCTATAGACACATGCCTATTGCAAGTCATCACTCGGTGGTGTGTTGTTTTGTGACGTATTGTCTTCATTTGGGACGCAAGGAGGATATGGTATTTGAGGCGAGATTTTGCAGATGCAGCCGTTTGCGCTCAGCAGCTGTTAGGGAAACGCCATGATCTGAGCAGGAAGTTAGTCTCAATTCAGATGGAAAATTGTTTTCCTTGGCATGGTATCCTTGAGACAGTAACCTATTGTGTAGCACCAGGTGTGATATCAAATGCTCCTACTGGTCTCGGCTTGTACACCTAGTATATGCAGCGGTATACCTTTAGTATACATCTATTAAATGGAACATTCTCACCAAGCTACTTGAAATCAGCTCCCTCTGTACAAGCATTTAAGACTCATCTTAAAACACATCTTATTATTTTAGTCCTACATACATCATATTTGATCCTTTTTTGAATTTACCATATGTATCAATTTTGGTCAAAAGAATTATCAAAATGTATAAAAATATTCTTCAATATTTAACTAGTATATCTGTTGTAAAATAGCAAGGATTGTATTAAATGAAATAGATTATCGATGTGTAAATCACCAATCCTGGACACAATGAATGAGAATTTTCACGTCATTTATTTTATCCACTAAATTAAAAATGTTATCTATTTGCAAGGGTGCGATAAAAATAGTTATTACATTACATAGTACTCATGACATAATCATCTAATGGCCTTGACTGATACAATATCATCACAAGTAGCTGTATTATATATTTAGTCCATACGTTACGTACAAGACATGCACGAAGATGCTCAAGAACCACCTCTCCGAATCTCCTGTGAAGGAGATAGATTTCCACTCAGTTATCAAATTCATCCTGTATGAAAATACAAACATGGGTTATCAGGTGTATCAGCATATGGTTGCTTCACATGAGGCATGTAAATATGGAATTCTGAGCGGTATCCTGTCTGTTTGGACGCGCGAGCGCCACCAGCCAGACGGATTAAGGAAAGACGGGATGCTGCAATAACATCAGAAGGCATGTTTACTCGTCGACAGAAAAGGTGTTGGTTTGACAATGGAAATCTCCTGTTTGGCTTGAAAAGCATACAGCAGATACCGGTATATAGTGAAATGGTTGCCAACCAAGGGGAGATAATTTGACGTGCTGTGGTGGCAGACGTGTATATGTATTGTATAGTTAATAAGCGAGACATTTTCCGCGCATACGTTGCTCTCAGTGGTAATTGGGATTTTACGCTTTGGTTACAGTGTAGTTATTTTGGGAAGTAGTATTTCTGACATCTCCATTTATTATCATTCAGAGTCTTACTAGTTGTTTTTTTCTTCTCTTTTTCTCATTTTTCGAAAATTATTGAGGGTGAAGCGTGTCAATTTAATGACCATTACCCAGCATATGTTTCTCTTTAGTGTCAGTCCATAATTGTTAAGTTGATATTGCCAAGGCTGGCACTATAGCTTTTTGCTAATTATATAATTTAATTAATATTTTAAACATCAAATTGGTCTTAGTAGGTCACGAAGTGATAAGTAATTTTTTTGTTGATGCTTCCAGAAAAGCGTTGGTGATTGGTGATTGCTTGTCCTAGTGACGCCTCACATCACATGGAATGTTTTCTATAATGTTTCAAGTGTTACTACAAATTTCAACTTAACACTTTCAGATCATTATAATTATTGTCATTACCTTCATTATTAACCCTATCCCATGCTGAAGGTAACCAGAGATGCCCAAATAAACTGTGTATCTAATGCAGCAGGGAGAAGGTTAACAGACCAATATTGGTATTTATTGTTTCACACTTTCCCATCTTTAGATACATATATTCTAGTAGTCTCATATTAACCCTCTTCCTACTGGAGGAGACTGGAAATACCCTAAAGAGCAGTGCCGTTGCCTAATCCAGCAATGAGAGGGTTAATTAAAGAAAAAGAAAATTTTAAATTAAAAATAATGTTTAAGAAAAATTACAGATTAATAAAATAAACAAAATATGTATAAACATTGTACAATCACTGTTTGCGTGATCCTAGGGTATCGAGAGCACTTTAAAACACTTGTCCACACAAAAAATCCTTTTTGGTGATCTACCTTCTGATTGGTTTTCCGAGTCTTGAGGGAGCATTCCAAACTGTCAATGTCAGCACCATATGCAGACAGTCAGCCAGCAGATCGCAGACAGTCAGTCCGCATAACACAAACCATTTGTAGCGTTACTGGCAATAGCTGAATAAATCATGAACCATATAATTTGGTCCCGTGAATATTTAATCGTGCAAATGAAAGGTTTGTTCATCAGCCTGCACACTTACAAAAATGTCACGGATGTCGGATGTCGGTCATGTTGTCCTGGTTATATATGGGTCACAATAACGCGGTAGTGTTCTGATTTCGTTCAAATTCAAATTCGGTTATATAATCACACACCGATATCACAATTTCTTTTGAATCGATGTCTAAGAATTAAATTATCTCATAGCAATTCAATATTTCCCCTCCCCGTCCCACACCCACACCCACGCAAACCCCCAACCACCCCATTCCCAGTATGGACTGACTTGACCCAAATCGGAGACTAGATCAAAGGTCATTATGAGGTCATTCCAAGGTCATTCCTAGGTGTTTACATTATTGTGTTTACTGGTTCACTTTGGAGATGAGTGGATCCAGATTTATATCGTAGGTTACTAGATTTGTTTGATTGCTATTTGACTAACTGCCAGAACTCGATACAGTCCAATACTTGTATATGTATGTACATTCGTAAAATATGCCATTATATGAAACTACAACTGTACATGGGCCTGAGGCATACATATATGAAATAAACTATATTCACTACCGTGTATTTGTAAACTTGATCAGCTTTTATGAGGTTTACTTTTTAAAAGATTAATTTGTTATTACACTTATACTAAATAAAATTATACTTTATACGATAATTTGTAAACAAATTAATAATGATATTAAGCAACAATTAATTCACTCATTCACTAGCTCATTTATTATTTTTAATACTTTTTCACTTTTATTTATGAATTCATCCACTGTCTTAACCCTCCTTGCTCGATTAGGTACAGACAGCCGTTTAGGGCTTGTCCGCTTGCCTCCAGCATGAAGAAGGTTAACTCTCCTTGGTGGATTAGGCACTGGCACTGCTCTTTAGGACATTTCTGGTTGCCTTCAGCATGGAGAGGGTTAATAATAGTAGTGTTTAACCTTCCATGCTCCTATTATATATGACCAATTATTTAGAATGTACTGAGGCATGGAAGGTTAAACACTACTATTATTAACCCTATTATTAAACACTGTATATATCTTTGGTTTGTGGATCTTACTGAAGTGACCTCTTGTTTCAAGTGCTCCAACCATATAATAAGCAAAATATCTGAACTAATTTTAGAAAATGGCAGCAAATTGGATCAAGGAGTATTTATATGAAAATGGTAATATAATACAGAATTATGCCTTTAATAATTAGTTGTAAGAAAATTCCTTTTCATGAATGGAGCTAGTTATTTTGACTGACAAATGCTCCATCTCACTTTTTAACAGCACGACTTTCAATTCATTAAGTGAAGCGTGTTTACATTTCTCCCATTTTAGCAGCCATGATTGCTGCCGACTGTTATTTCGGTGGCAGAATTGGGATGGTTCATCTCAGATTTATACATTATTGGTTGATTCCTTGGCACTTCTGAATACATGTTCCCCCTTGGTAATCTGCCCTATCAGCTAGGTGAAGAAGCACGATGCTGATATTGGGGAATAGGTGCTTAGCCTGTAGTGAAGTATTTCAAGTGATTCAATCTTCACGGTGCTCACTTTCTGGCTATGTTTGTGAATGAATCTGCCTGTTGCTATTTTTTTCCCCAGTGATATGGAGTCTTTTGGAAATATAAGCTAAAATTTAGAAAAATAGGTGTCTGGTTTTGATAGAAATTTCAGCTGGGAGAGTGTATTTTGGGCATTAACCCTCTTTACAATGAAAACCAGATTTGTTCAATTTAACCCTCTCCACACTGAAGACATAGAAATGTACGATCTAAATTTGTATTAGTCAAGAGAGATGTGTCTATGCCTAATCCAGCAGGGAGATGGTTAAGATACATTTAGGCAACCATGATTTTCTAAGACATACATTTAATTTTTTTTAATTTAATTTAATTTAATTTTTATCATACAGCTGAATCTTACTACCTGTGAAGCTGGGTCACAATGACCTTCAGAAAATTAGCCAATCAGATCACTCCATACTTACGTATATAGATGCCATCAGATCATATACATTTGTCTTGTCAATCAAATAACTATGTACACATTTATTTTTAAAATTACATTGCTTCAAATAGCCAGTAACGAAAATACTTTAAAATACTTTTAGAATTTATTTAATAAACATTGTAGACATAGCAAAACATTGGACAAATTACATAAATTTCTTCTGTGTGGATACTAGCAAGACTTTGGTAAGCAATGTGTTGATGTATAGATCTACATCTGTTCCTATTTACACTTGAGCGTACATTGCGTGTACATTACACGTACATTACAGGTACATTTCATGTACGTAACCATAGATACCAATATACTGGTAAATGAATACCAAGCAATTCATAGTCGTTCATCTGTGAGAGGAAAATGAAGAATTTTCTGCTAATTATATCCACATTAATTACTATGTAAGTTAACAGGTATTCTTTGAAGTACTCTGAATGGATGGAGTATGTCAGTGATGACATATGGTTGTAGGCTGTAGATTTCAGTATTTATCGCCTGAGAACAGAATGTTCAATCTAATTCCGGCATAGACGTACGTCTTTATCACTGTTTTCGCATGTCTCTCATCCCAAATAGTTGTCACATCCTAGATTCCTGGGATTCCAGGTAGTCTTTAACCTCCTACAGACGGGAGGCAACCACAGATGCCCGAATAGAGTAGAGATGGCAGTTATTCCATAGGGGACAAGATTGATATACTACTTGAATAGTCAGTAGTAAACCTTGGTGCTCACAGACTTAAAATGTGTCAAGAAGAATGTTAACTCATTATGGAATGAACAGTAGAAAGTTTAAAATAGGAATAATTAATTTCTTAATTATTTCTTTGAAAAGGTTTCACGACTTCGGAGATTTTCTAAAGCATTATCTGTCATGGATGTTGGGTAACCTAAAGGATTTACTACAGTATTTTCAAATATATACCGTAGATGGTGTATTTATATTCCTAATTATAACTGAACAATGTTCATATATTAAGTGGATTTATTTATTTATGTATTTCTTGTATTTGTATTTGACCTCCTATGTCATGTCTTACAACCGGAAAGTAAAACAAGTTTCGAGTTTCATGGTAAGGCTATTAAGAAGGTGACTGGCATCCTTGTTTAACTCTCTCCAAGCTAAAGGCAACCAGAGATGCTCTAATGAGCAGTGCCTGTGCCTAATCCAGCAGGTAGAGGGTTAAAAGTACAAGTGTATCAACTTTCCACAGTACCGGTATATACATT
This sequence comes from Lepetodrilus tevnianus, assembly GCA_032361465.1. Lineage (NCBI taxonomy): Eukaryota > Metazoa > Mollusca > Gastropoda > Lepetellida > Lepetodrilidae > Lepetodrilus > Lepetodrilus tevnianus. The sequence continues at coordinate 686 of JAUTBX010123928.1, read as the reverse complement.
TGTGAGGCTATATACATGTATGTGTACTTGTATTCGGTGACCTGGGTATTTATTTAAAGGTACAGGTTTATACATGTATAATGAATTTGCCCTCACTACGTATATTTGTGAGGCAATATGTTTTGTACTTATTTAAAGGTACAGGTGTTTATAATTAATTTGCCAGTATATATCTATTTGTGAGGCAATATTTTGGGTACTTATTTAAAGGTACAGGGGTGATCTCGGTACACTGAGGTTTACGATAACATTAAGAAGGTCCACAGTGAGACGTGAGGAGCCATGTGGATATATGGAAACCACTTGTAGGAATCGCCGGATTCAGTCCCACGGAATTGTCTGACCTTTTCCATCATGCTTCAACCAAGGCGTCATATTGGATGAGAAAAGTCATGGTTGGAAACGTTGCACAGTTGTTCTTGAGTTGGCTTACAAGCTGGAAGTGCGGTGTTGGTTCTCGGGGATCGCAAGATGTCAGAACTTCCTAAGGTCAGATTCGATTGTGTCGGGAATACCTGCTGTACATTCTAGAATGTTTGTGGAAAAGGTAAAAGCAGAAGTGAATATGCCCAGAGGAATAAAATGGAGAGGTGAGATAGAATATGATTAGGTTATACAGTGCATGGAAGTTCAAATGATGAGTAAGTTCTAACAGTAATCTTATAAACCTCCTATGACGTCATCTA
>JAUTBX010123906.1:0-10666 GCA_032361465.1 Lepetodrilus tevnianus | reverse complement strand
TAGGTTGATAATTTAGGTTTTTGTTGCTGACTTAAGTCAGTTAAAAACTTAAGTTGTTTATAGGATACCGCCCCTGATATTTAACTTTGTATCTGTGCAGAAGTATGAGTGCTATTACCTATGCCTGATATTTAATTTTCTATCTGTGTAGAAATATAAATGGCAAACAAGCAGTGCAGTGATGCTACTGTCGCTGATTAATGTAGTGGACATGAACCATTCAGGGGAAGCAATCCATATTTAATTCGTCATAGTTGTGTTAACGTAGAAGCCAAAGAAGCTTACTATTCGGGTGAATTGGATTCACGACACTAGTGGTCTGATAGCTAGCGATTCCTCTAGCCTTTCCTGTATGGGGGCATGTCCATATGAAAAGTCTCTTATGGTCAGCAGAGAAGGCTAGAGGAATCTCGAGCTAGTGGTAGGGAGTATTTACTGCGGAGTGGGCGTATACCATAAATTACCCTAATAATCCAAACAGGAGAAAATAATTAAATTTGTAACTGTTCGAATTATTAGAAAAATACAAATATTTAAAATGATCCATGTTCATATTATTACTGTTAGAGACGACCAAATTAAAGTACAAAATATTATTGCAAATATTATTGTTTTCAAATAATTAGAAAGTTGTGATTATAAAAAATTGGTCATGTTCGTAATTTTAGGGTCTGAAAAAAATATTTTCAACGATTAAAGGGACCTAGCCTGACCTCACCTATCTCAGGTGAAACATGAGGTTTTCTATTGGTAAATTCCATCACTTGAGTGTCGCCCTCGTGAATCAAATAGTTTTTGCCGAGGCGTAATAATGTCACACAAAAAGCTTTACAATTTTCCCATTTCTAAATTATACACTGATTTCCTTGTAGTATTTTATATATTGACGAAACCATTTTGTACATGTTGAAACAGTCTGTATGCCATGTGCATGGTAACTTCATTTTAAACAATAGTATCTGTGATTGTATGCTGTTTTGTTATGTTGTGGCATTATGACTGTCGATGTTGCGATCTGTACTGAAGCCAGGAACCATGTTGTAAATTGACCACTAGTAGTACATGTAGTAATATTGTCTCTCAGCTGTGTGTAGAACATGATGTACACATTGTGCCTAGTAGAATAGATGTGGCATATTATATCCGCTTTCGCACTACATGAGAAAACGTATATCATTCTGTATCCAGTAGCCAACATGGAGTTTTGTGAATGGCAAATATTCTACAGTCAATTTACGTTGTCAACAATTTATTTATAACTACTGTATCCTAGTTTGGGTTAGGCACTACTCAAGGAAAACCTGACTACCTCTATGCAAATCGTATCACTATTGTTAGATCCTGTAAATTTGAATTAATTAAATTCCATAGACTTCACATTTTAAAATAATGTCGTCATCTATGGGTGAAAGATTCCCACTTTGACGTAAAACAATAATTCATTCATTCATTTAAAAATAATAAACCATTAATTTTGTTGTTTCTGTTTTGGGAAAATTAATAAATGAGCATTTTCATCCACATTGATTGATCAAATATGAAGGAAAGGCAAAACAAAATTCACATTACATTGTTTACAGTCTGAAATGCATAAAAGACAAATTAATATTGCAAAGTGGTCAGAATATGTCATATCTACCATATTTACTTGATTGATAGGCATCGAAATGTATATTGTATCTGACTGGCATTTGATTGGCTATAGAGTGACCAATCATGAGAACACGTCTTTCCATATGGGGTACGTTTTATTTTAAATGGTCACTTACATATCATACACATTACATGTGAAATGGATCATTTGTGTGACAGATGTTGCAATTTGACTAACGTCGATTGTATAGTTCATATCACATTTACATGGGTGAAAGTTTTCCAGCATATGCCGGATTTTCTGTGTGTTTTTTCTGGGTCTTGATGGGGTGTTTTTTGCACTGGACCAACCGAGAGTCCTAGCAGGCACCAGGACACAAGCAAATCTTTTCAGGTTTATCAAAATAATTCAACTTTCACTCGTGCATTTAAAGAAGATAGACCCGTAGTGCAACATAGGAATTATGCTCAACGAAATAAATCAGGGCTTGTAGATATTTTGTAGGGGAGCTGTTATTACCGTATGTCCCTCTAGATTGGTGCCTAAAACTTTGAAGTAATGTGAATGTGCAGCACGGTTCTATCGGAAACAGAACCGCATTACGAGGACTGGTGAATGGATTGTACCTCAGGGATAATTTTTCATCAGATACTGGAATCTTAATTGCATGTTTGTCTTATTGCCGTGTGCCTTGTCATTGTCTATATGAACAACCGAAGAATTATATTTACTGTTAAATATTTGCTATTGAAACTTTTCCTGTTAATTTATTTTATCACGTTGACATATATGTTATGTTATAATATATATTCTGAAATGTTTGTTATATCAATGTTGTTTTGTCGATATGTCATTTACTAGGGTGCATTCAAGCTACACTACTTGTTCACTGCATAGTTACAGATAGTACTCGTGTATATCATACTACCCCGGGTATGTAGTACCGTACTGCTGTTCACAACAGGTTTAGACCCCTTAGTCTTGTAGGAAAATCGTCATCTATGGGTGAAAGATTCCCGCTTTGACGTTAAACAATAATTCATTCTTGTAGGAAAATCCAAAGCATGAAGCAAATTGACAGCACAAACCAATTTTCTATTTTACTTTCGAACCAGTTAAGTCAACCACCATTTTGTAGAATGGCAGGATAGTTCACTGTAGTGAAATGTAGTGCAGCCTGAACGCACCCCTAGTAACATTTGTTATTACTGAGGTTGCTCAACTTTTTTAATGTGATCATGTTGACATGGTAAATGATAATTTGGGTGGAAATGCATGAAAATAGCGGACATGTATTAACAATATGGCGACTATTGATGTTCTAAGTTTCAGCTTTTTACGTAAAATTAGAGGAATGGTTTCTTCTGCTCCGCCATTGGCTGACTGTGTTGAGCTCGTGCGGGAATGGGTAACCATGGCAACAGGTGGAACTACCACTCGGCATTCCATGTTTTGTTTTTATTTGCCACCACTCAATTTTACCAAGTAATATTTTGAATGCATTGTGTGATGGTCTAAATGCAACTTGTCCCTAATGACAATGGATTTACTTGTATGCATAATTACTACTGTTCTATACAATTTTAAAATAAAATATTTCATTTTTGTTCTGCTAATCCACAATATACCAAGGGTCAACACTAATGGAGAATTTGACCCTATTAGGACTTAGGTGAGAAATAGAAAGTTGTTAATATCTAATATATTAATATGTATATCACTTTGAAAATAAATGGCATAGTTCTTATCTTGTATTATACGTGTATATCACTTTGAAAAACTGTGACTATTTTGAACATCACCTGTTTCTGCTTTGTGAGTAGCCCATGGGACATTATACCACTGATAAATATAGCATAACATTACCCGTGTGGTTCTACACATCTTTATATGTGGGAGGCGTGTCAGTGTTTGCCAGTGCTGATTGGCTCCAAGCACAAGGGTTTAGAATAATAAATAAAATAAAATAAAATTTAATTAAAAAATATATTTATAGATTTAATAAGAAAGTCATATATTTCTACCAGTCTAGGTAAACCTCCCTTAGCACTCTTTAATAGTGTAATATTAGATTGCTAGTTGAGGTTGACCTAGATTGATAGCATGACTGACACCTTCATGTTATTAACAGGTATTTAAACAGTTTAAAATTAAAATTAAATAAAAAATATTTTAAATAAATTAAATTTATTATTAGATATACTAGTAGATAGATACCGGTATATATAGTACTGTATATATTTTTTACTATTCTATCCATACTATTCTATCCATACTATTCTATCCATACTATTCTATCCATACTATTCTATCCATACTATTCTATCCCTGTCATTGGAGCCACACACCATACACCATGCTCCAATAACCTTTTAGGAAATTTAGGAAAAAAACGGGGTTATTTGTTTTACTCTGCTGGCTGGCCTACCATTGTACTGAAGACAGATACCGACCACCACACAAGGAGGTATTTCCCACGGGTAATGAGATGTAATGACCAACTGAGGCGCGTTCAATAGAGAATTGCCTGTATTCTATCTTGAACGGGTTAGTAGGAAAATGACTGGGCCCGTAGTGAAAAGTATGAATACGTATTGCTACATGTGTTGCTGAACGGCTTCTGTAGCAATACATATGAATACGTTTCTCTATTGAACGCGCCTCAGGTACCATACGGCAGAGTAGAGTGGTGTCCCACGCGTTACAGGTTACACCCTGTGCTATTTCTCTAATGTCGCTGTATTAGATGCAACATTCTCACTACAACAAATGGCAATGGCTGTATTCTGGAGGTCTATGAATAAGAACCAATTGTTTCAATGTCTGGATAATTATGATAATGTTGCACGACCTACCGTCATTCTTTGTTATCATTTCAATTTATTAGCTCATTTGATCTTAAAATCTGATGAGCTTATGTTGTATCATATCATGTCCACATGTAAACAAGACTGTGTGTTGTCCTGCCCCGCCTTTCATACATTTCGCCTTTTTTCCATTTAGTTACAATCTTACATTTTGCTATGCAAGCACAATTTTAATAGTAATCTCACTCGCAACGTAAATTGCCGTTACAATTAAATATTTATGCAATGTTCATCGATATTGCTGTAGGAACATAAAGAGTATTAATAAATAATCAGATCTGCTTACAAGCCAATCTTTGAGTCCACTTGAAAGTGAGTGTACATAATATAGCAGTTAGTGTAGACAGTACCACCACATTTTTTAACTGAGCCAACCACACTAAATAAAATCAAAACTCGACAAGTAGCCAGAAGCATTAATCATATTGGATAGTTTATACTATTTTTAAAATTACTCCTATTTATAGTGGATTGATGAGCATATCGTTGACAGTACGAAAGTCACAAATACTAGTTTGCATTTGTAACTTGAATTTATTCAAATACCATCGTCAAATCTATAACTGGTAGGCCTATGGCCTATTTTACTAATTTGGATAACTCACATTTTAACACTAATAATAATATTATTATTATTATTATATTTTTTATTTTTTTTAAATTTTTTATGTTTTATTATTATAAATTCGTACATACCATAATGAATTTTTCCATTCATAATGCTTGCTCAAACCGCACAATATTAGGTTTTAATATAGAATAAGGTGGCGGTCGATGTAGACTGTCTGCCGATGGAGCAGGTTATTGTCCTAATTATCATTGTGACATTGAGCTACAGAACCCTGGGTTGTATTGTGTTAATGTTCCTGTTTGTGTACACGTCTTATTTTTTAGTAGTGACAATTCTGAATTGTTTTAATGTGTATATACATGTATTATTATTTTCACACAATGGCTGTATAAGTGCTAACTGTTATAACTGTGCAATACGCATGGTGAAAGTATGTGTCTATAGAATTAATTAGAATCACATTGTGTATTTATTTTGTATATGAACAGAATGTTTAAATCAATTTACTGATATTATATTATAGTTGCCGTATATTTTATTGGACACCAAATGATGATATTTCTTATCTCAAAACCATGAAAATCCAATGAGAAATAATGTTTGTGGAGTTTTGTTTGTTTCATTTGCAGGCTTGTGTCTTCAGACGAAGCCGCTATACATATGTCATTTCCCACAGTTGCATGTATATTTCTGACTTGGAAGTTTGTGTACACATATGTTTAGATCATATTGTTAAAAATATTACAATATTCTAAAATGTAATAAATTGCTTCTCTACACAAGTATTTAAAATAAATCGGAGAAATTCTATTTGGACAGTGAACAGGATGCGAGAATTAGGCTACTGACTGTGCTTTGCTTTTTTCGAATCCACATAACTATAGACGCATGGCCTGCATTTCAGAATGGTCATACCCGTAGTCCAGGCGTAAATCGAGGTATACGTCACTTCCTGCTATAGTAAAAGCATGGTGCATAGACTAATTTAGGCCAGGACTACAGTACGACTTTCGTAAAACGCAGGTCTTAATTCAATTACCAGTATTTTAATTTGTTTCCTAAGGACTATTCATGTTCTTACATGTTTAATCCGTCTTCATACTCATAGCCAACGTTACCACATTCTAGTTCTAACCCACCACAGGGTACCTGGCATCAATGTCCAACATCATAGGACGTCCCTTCGTCATCTATGGGTGAAAGATTCCCGCTTTGACGTAAAACAATAATTCATTCATTCATTCATAGGACGTTCTGTGATACATAGCAGAGCAGTTATCATCAATCAGTTTCAACCAGTACTCGCATGTTTACTGCAAGTCTCAGAACTTTGGGAGATGCAGGTTTTCTCCTTCCATAAACTGACAAGCCACGATGATACGAGTGTAATATGCTTGTAAGTTGTTCTAAGGAAACGTACACAATTAAATTACAGATTGTATTGTGCATGTAATTGTAAGACAAGGAGTAAGTGTGGTTGTCAAGAGTGAGTTTGGGGCAATCATGGTACGAGTGCCCATAACAGTTTACTGTCAACTGTGTGCCTGAACTCACAATCATGGTACGAGTGCCCATAGCAGTTTACTGTCAACTGTGTGCCTGAACTCACCTCTTGGACTCGTTTTTGTCCAATAGGAAATTGTGATATATCCATTGTAATAGTGGGAGTGAATAAAATGTTAAAACAATTAATTTTGTGAGGCTTTTTTGGTGTTGAAGGAAAGTCACGAGATAGACTAGTGATGTGGGTGACTTCCTGCCAGATACTGTACAGATTCTACAGAACAACTTGTAGTGACATGCAACACATGAAGGACTGATATACTGTATGCACAATATTGTAAAATTCAACTGTTTTATATTTGCCTCGTACTGTACAGATTCTACAGAACAACTTGTAGTGACATGCAAAACACAAGGACTGATAATAGGCCTACTATATAGGCCTACACAATATTGTAAAATTCAACTGTCTTATTTGCCTCCATTTGATTTTGAATTATTGCTCATTTGTTTTTTTACTATCTTCATAAATTTAAAATTTCCCCAAAAGATGCCTACAATAAAGACTCGTTAGGACAGCCAAAAAAAATATAAAAAATTAAAGGACAGTCAATAATTATATTTCAGTTTTATGTGTGTGCATCAAGGTAACCTTAGCCGCGGTATCAGGCTAATGCTGGGGGTGACGGCAAAGTAGGCCTTACATGCAGACAGTGTAGGCCTTACATGCAGCTAACAGTGTAGGCCTTACGTGCAGCTAACAGTGTAGGCCTTACGTGCAGATATGTCGGGCAGAACCGACACAGCTTGTTGAACTGATCTCTGTATACAGTTGGAGTCTTTGTCCCAAGAACAGTGAACCGTATCATCCATGTGTGACCAACATTCTGAATGTTTCAACAATATAGGACAGCTATAAAATATATATTACGAACATAGTTAACCCTAATTTAATAATTTAAGCAATGATGATTGATGACCCAAATGTAACACTGCCCTGATTTGATCGGAAGTCGGACTATTAGTTTTGCATGAAATGCAGCAACACCCCATGTGGTATAGGCCTACGGTATTACCCCTGATTAGCAATCATACAGATAATTATAAGCAGGCCTACTGTCCGACTTCCGATCGAATATAGGCTACTGTCGTAAAACATCTATTTGATATTGTTCTGACGGTATTGTCCATACACTATATTTATTGCATTCTTATGTAGTTATAGTTTCATATTTTATAAATCTGCATTGCCATTGCTTATCCTAAAAAGTGATCTTGGTATAAGAGAGTGAACTTGAAGCATTGTCATAAATTTCAAGAAATGCTCGTTCAGATTTGGTGCGTATTTTGCGTTCATTTGGGTGGTGAAAACGAGAGAGTGAAAGTTGCAGTGTGTAAGCAAAGCTGGTAACTCTGTTCAAGTCACGAGTTCAAAGCTTCGATAAGATCAACGTGTGTTCGATTCCAGGTGTTGTTAGTTCTATAAATATAGAGCAAAAGTGTCCGACTTCCGATACGTGTCCGACTTTAGATCACCTTATACCGACCGCACACTGGAGATTCTCCTCGGCGACCGGTCGCCGATTTTGCGTCGGCCGAAAATCTCCAGTGTGCGGTGGACAACGACTGCGATTTTTATTCTCGCCGACCGATCTCACAATATCTAGCATGTCTTGATATTCGTCGACGACGAATAAAAATACATGTAGATAAAAAGAGTGTAATTACATTTACTTTATTGGTGTTTTGTTTCATACATGCACTTAATGAATATGAACACGTAATGAGAAGATACATTGGTGTAGTTCCATAACCATGGTCACGAATTAATATTAGTATGAAACCTTTGGGATAAGTGAATTCTTGGATTTTACAATGGAATATTCAACATTAAAATCCATATACCATAATCATGTCAATATTAATTATATATATATGTATACTAATAATATCATTATTACTATAATTACATTTTAGGACATTAAAGGCATAATATCACAGGTTATGCCGTAGTCACTATCTGCCACAGAAAAGCCAACAGCTTTAAAAAAAGTACCGTTGAACAGGATAAAATAATAACATTTGTAGGTGTTAGAATTATTTGTAGGTGTTTAAGTTATTAGGAAAATAGAAAATGATCAGTGTTCATATAGACCAAATTAAAATGTAAAATATGGTTATAAATGAAAGGGTAAATAAACGAAGGATTCAATAAATAAAACAAAGTAAGACAAACAATTTATTTGAAAAAATACTTGTATTCTACATTAGAAATTAGGACTTGAAAGACAATTGGCCATGTTCATATTTTTAGGGTCAGAAATAAATTATTGTCAATATATTTATAAATTATTTAATTTGTGTTGTCAACCTGTTACCATACATTCATAATCTACAGTTACTGTTATTTTTATATTGGACCGGATCGATTAATATATTGCCATGCATACTGTTATATTTTTTAAGAGTACAGGTAATACTTATTTATTACTTTATTAATGTATACTATAATTTATATATAAATGGAGAGAGAAAAATTGTAACCTACAGAAATAATATTTATATAAATAGTATCAAGTATCTTGAACATAAAATAATGAACTATATAGTAAAGTGCCAGCCACAATTGCTACTAGTTTGTAGCCTCAATGTAATGGTAGCCTAGTAGGATGTCCAGTCTCACCATATAGTGTCCTAAAACCACGTGTAAAACAGTAAACAGTACGAATGACCTTTTACCTCTGACCCGATTTGACGTCACACGAAGCATTCGTAATATATAATTTATCTGACCTAATTTGGGCCAGTCGTGGAGAAACGACTGAAAACGAACACAGGCTAACAGCTGATGCCGAAGAACAGCTGGTAATATATAACCAGAAGGCAGAATGTGGGTGTTTGGGTACGGGTCACTTATATGGAAGGTAGATTTCCCGTACGAGAGGAAAGTTGTCGGCCATATAAAAGGATTTGCTCGTCGTTTCTGGCAAGGGAGCGAAGATCACAGGGGTGTTCCTGGCAAGGTATTGGATCTACGTATACATACTCACCAGCGGTCACACGATAAGCTAGTACCAAATACGACAGCCTGGTCATATTGATATCAGCTGACAATCTCCAGCTATCAGCTGAGTTTGTTTATGTGCCTTAATCACGTACTTACAAAATATATAGTTACCGTTATATATCGCAAATACAGCTGTTGTTTATTCATACTCTACATGTGCATGCAGTTGTTTCAGATAGATACTCATCCTCTTTTAGTCTGATAAATATATTTATATTATATGAACAGCTGATGAAGTATAGATTTCATTTCAAAATAACTTTAATTAACCTAAATTAATATGCAAGCAGTTGAATCTGTGTTGTACTTGAAAGGTCACAGTGACCTATATTAGTTATGGTGACACCTTAGTTATTGTATGACATTTGTTCCACTGTGGTGATTTGATCAATAGAAGAAGCAAGAATGTGTTTAGGCAATGTTCCATGAGCTGTCACTTTCAACTTTGATTGTTCTACCATTTCTTGGTTACTGCATTATCCATTGTGATGTCATAGTTGGCCTACTGAATATAAAAAATAATTCTTCTTCTTTATTTTGCCTTTATCTGTACATAAAAGTAACATATATTATGATTTGATTTGAACACACATACATTATATTATATCTAAGAAGAATATACTAGATCTAACTTACTACAAGTCACTTCTTAATTAATTAGCTTAGCTTTACACAAATATATACCTAAATAGCATAATACAAACAAACACAAATACACTAGATATCTAATGAGAATATACTAACTTACTACAAGTCGCTTCTTAATTGATTAGCTTTTCAAAGTTAATTTTATGATATAGAACTGTAGTTCTTTAACATCCTTCTAGGATGCCTTTCTGCATACATGTCTAAAGCTTTGTCAATATCAAGTGTTATAACCAAACCATAATTAACAGATAGTTCATGGCACTGAGGGCTCTATGGCAGTTTATGGACTGGTTGGTCACCGAGAAATGTTAGATGGACCGAAGCGTGTTATATTACACGGAAAAGCTTCAACAAATTAAGCTTTTCCAAACTTCCATGAAAGTAAAGGCATACACGTTGAACAACAATGCTATCTA
>JAUTBX010123873.1:0-10671 GCA_032361465.1 Lepetodrilus tevnianus | reverse complement strand
GATTGTTCTTTCAGAATATGTAATAACCCCGATAGTGACCATTTTCCCCTATGCAAGTATGATCTTGCCCCTTTAAATCGTCAACTCAAATGACCTCAATTAATATTTCATGCGATACTTTGTCGTAAGTATCTTGTAGATAGACTCTTTTAAGTTGTCTAGCACGGGTCGATTGGTTGTACCGATGCGTCGAATCGCACCGAGTGAGCACACATTGATTCACCTTGACAGAAATCGCATGAGTAGAACATGTACAAAAATAAAAAATAAAACGCTTTTATTACACACTCTATATAGAGATTATCGTAATAGGTCTAGGACCCATGGTGCATGATATGCGATAGAGCTTATTAGTGCATGTATGCCATATCTGAGCTCAGCGGGAAGCAAGCCCATATATCGCGGACCAAGAATCCATATCGCGAGCCGAAAATATGTTTTTAAAAACCCGGCAAAAACTAATGTTCATATTATACTTTGCATTAGATGATATTTTTACATAAACACAGATATATAATATTGAACTCGGAGCGGCATTAAAATAAGCAGTTCGCTTGTTTGCCAATCCATTTTCAGTTCTTTTTGAAAATAAATATTGAACTGGAAGTCGTGCGGGCGGTATGCACGGTTTTCATTCGTCTCAGTTTGGTACAGGCGTCTGTGGGTAATGAATGCCAGAGAGAGTGCCATACCATAGTAATGTCAGAAATACAACGAAAATGAATTTCTACAATCACATTAATTGTGAAGTGTCGATCACTATCATCTCACTTGTAATAGGCATTAGGACAAGCCCTTAGTTTGTAATGATTAAAAAGGTGATGGCTATAGTGGGTAAGATTAAAGTGATTTCTTATAGTAAAGTTGCTTTACCAGGCTGTATACATAGTGAAAAGTACGTATGTTGTTTTTAAAGAAATTATGCGAAAACACACATTAATAATGTTCCAGACATGTCGAAGAATATATCCCTAGTTGTAATAGTGACTTTCTGATAAAAGAAACTTGCTACTACAGTTAAGTGTATATGTGCATGGTGTTCATAATTACTATTTATTACTATAATTCTTATCATGGAAATTGGGAAACTTTCTAACGCATAGATTGTGTAATATACACTTATAACTACACTATAAAACCGTACGTTCATACATTATTATTTTCATAAATTAAAAATATATAAATAATATACTTACATTTCTGATTAATAGAGCATTGATACAGAATCATGTATTATCAATATGAAAATATAAAGAAAACTTATATAAGTTCGCTTTGTCTTCACAACATGAATATTAACAGTATGAATAATTATAACCGCAAAATGAGAGAAATAGTGAAACAAGAGGATTTACATTTATTCACTCCTCAGTCTCGCTAACGCTAGACAAGATATTTTACGGACGCTTCATAGAGAATGGCAGCCTCGCACCCTAGGGGTACGTTCACACTTCACGGTATGCAGCGAGTCCTGAGCGTAATAAACTATCCCTGGTGTGAGGATGAGAGAATGGGTTCCCTTGGGGTATTTTGATTGTCCGTACTCGGAAACGTACTTCCTTGGGATATCCTTGGGGTTCCTTGGGGTATTTCGATTCCCTGTCGGTAAATATACTTCCTTGGGGTTCCTAGGGGGTATCCTTGGGATTCCTTGGGGTTCCTTGGGGTTCCTTGGGGGTATTTCGATGGACCCCAAGTACACCTTTATCCCATGGTCTCGCACAAAGTTGTCCTATATCAAGGCCGTCGGAAGCGGGTATGTCAGGTATGCCATGGCATGACCAATATTTCTCAGCATTTAAATTATTTTTTAATGTTTTCTCAGCATTTTTAATTATTATTTATTAACCGCTTTCAATATGCTTGCATTCATATCACCGTACGTATTGACAGGAAAACAAGATGAGAAATCACACTTTTGAATCCGAATTCGGCCCAGAACACCCCCTATTAGCCCGGGTCTCGCACAGAGTTGTCCTTATATAGTCATAAAGCTTGTGCTAACAAACTGTTCTGTCTGTCTTATTTTCATACGGTAGTTAATATAGGCCCTATGCATATATCGATCTTGTGTACAGGCGTGGAGTGGAAACTATACATACGTCTACAGTTACCAATAGTCAACAACTAGTATTATGCTTATGACATGTCATGACGTTCATTGTAACATGCACAGAAAAAAATATTGTTTATAAACATTTCCCTTCGGCAATATATAATTACTATAGTAGGCCTACCTATAATTTCCTTCATACAAGTATTTAAATAACTAATTCTCGATATAGAAATATGCAGATGAGTATAACATATACAACGTCATTGATCATTCAATCTGACAAAGTATTTCTATCACTATAATACTAAGTTAAATGTTGTATGAATTATGTGTTATGTATTTGTCTATTATTTATGTATATTATATCCATTTTGGTTACTGAGACATTTCAAAATCAAAACAACTAAAGATATAGGTAGTAGTAGTAGTAGTAGTAGTAATAGTAATAGTAGTAGTAGTAGTAGTAGTAGTAGTAGTAGTAATAGTAATAATTGTAGTAGTAGTAGTAATAGTAGTAGTAGACGACTATAGGTGAATGAATGAATGAATTATTGTTTTACGTCAAAGCGGGAATCTTTCACCCATAGATGACGACTATAGGAGTCATTCTCAAAAGATGCCAAATTTTGGTGACATTATAGCATGAATTTCCAGTAACGATGCGTTTTCTGTTTCAGATAGATTAGCATCTATCCAATTTACAGCCTTCCAATTGAGGTACATTTGTGGTCTAGATGTAACAAGTTAACATAAACTACAAACAAAATATTTATGTAGAACGGTAACGAAATTTACCGTTACTGGAAAGATATATCAAGAGAAAAACACATCTGTAAATTAATTAATGGTCCCTATGTCAAATGTTTTCTAGACCTAGTTTTCATTTTTAGATCTTCAATACTGCAAATAAAGAAATGGTCAGTAATTTTCATCAGCATAGTACTTATAGGTGTTACAATAAAGACCATTAAAACACTTGAAGTTACGCTCCAATGTAATTTTCATCATTTGTTTCCTCTCATGTCACTCAGCCGCGACATGGCTGGCTACTAAACTGAAACTGGCTGCAAATATGACAGCAAGTTCCACTGTCTTGACCAAAGGGAACATTATTTACTCCAGTTTTTCTATGCCGTTACTGCAAAGACAAAACATTTGGGACAGAGGTAAATAATGTTACATGAGCTGAATCAGGTAAGTTTGTCAAATAATTTACAATGAACTTAGTAATCTAGCATTGACATATCATTGACATTGAAGTAATTAATGGGAATTTTCAATTACTAGCATTTTCCATAGAACTGTAAACCTCCAAAGTTCACCTTTTGGACCTAGGGACAATGACAGTTCTCTCATTTGGACCCTTCAACAAAAGAATTCAAGATAACATTAGTTAAAATACATATGATACATGTTTTTTGCTATAGGTGAGTCTAACTCCTATTTTAATATATAACAAATTTCATATAATTTCTTTTTATTTCAACAATTTTATAGGCCTGGGACAGAAAAAGTAGTTGTTATATGGTGCTGCAATGTGCATGCAAGCTTATACGGTTATCATTACATTATTGTCAATTTGTATTAATGCATCTCTTGAATGTATATTTACTTAAGAAAGACCGGTAACATTTCCAGCGCTATTCACATGTAATGTGGAGAACTATATAGGCCTACTAATATATATATTATAGAAGTATCACATAGATGAATAACTATTGCTACGGGGAAAAAACGCACACACTTACATTTATAATAAAGTACGTAGGAATAGGACAATTGAATATGAGATGGCACTCTAAAATGTACTGATAAATACCGTACATGCCACTACAATAATGTACGTCAATTTATAATGTCAGTCAACGCTGTAAGTATGTCACGCCTAACGCATGGTAGGCTATCCAGCGGAGTAGGCCTATACCGTAACAACTGACCTAGATGTCCACTGACCCAATGAGTAACTGACTCAACCAGAGCAGAAGCCACAGAAGCAGTGATGATTATCTACCAATGATTTGCCATATTGAATACGTGCACAGATTAATCGGATTAGAACCTGCCAATTGTCGAACCACTTGTCTCCCGTATAGATCGGACGTACGGAAGCACGTGCACGTCGTGAGACGGAGAGCGGCGCTCTACGTGAACATATGCAATGATATCGTATGTTTGGACTAATTAGTAAATTAGTATGCATTGCCATACTGTGTACTTTTACTTTAAACGAGCAATGTATATAAACAAGACATTAGTGCACGATACACGCAGGGTGAATCCAGGAATAGCCTACATTTACGTGCACCATGTGTGGGGAGGGAGTTATAAATATATCCTGTAAATAGTGCGACAAGTAGGTTTAAAACCATATTTCAAACTGGTTAGTTTAATATTAAATTAGGCCTATATATATATATATATACATGTGCTAAAGTCACTTAGCTATTTAATTATTGCTCCTACTATTGGACGACGTAGGCCTACCTATATGCATAATGTGTCTAGAAAACACATAGGGCCTACAGTAGTAATATTTAAGTTTTGTAATGATTGGTTTGTCTAAAAATATATTGGGTTTGTGTGGGGGGTGGGTGGGGTGGGTGGGTGTGGGTGTGATTAGATATTAGCATGATCCAGATTCCAGTCTGTGCCTCAATAGAGTAGGCCTCTACAAATTAGCGTAGGCCTACAGTATCTCAAAGAAACAGTCAAACCCCGATAAATGGTAAATCGTGTGGAAATTAATCTTTTGTAAACAAACCCGGAAGTATAGTTTTCTCAATATGATTCGTGCCTGTATGGTACATCAGGGCACACTACTATTGTAGTGACACGTTCATTAGGAACTAGATTCTCTAGATAGATAGTCATTCAACATTCAACTGTTCAAAGTAGAGAAGGTACTCGCTCTACACCGGTAACGCGCCCCCTTGCGGCGGGCACCTGTTGAAGTCTAAGCAATGGCGGGGATACACGAAGGTCCGGAGTTTGGGATCGGAGACTTTGTGCTCCTTAGGGAGCTCACTCTAGATGCTTTCATGGATAATCTCAAACACAGGCAAGTATTGTTGATTTACCATGTTAATTGTTATGCTTTTGTTGTATGACATGTAAGTTTTGAAGGACTGACTGTTTTAGAACTCGGAGAAGAGCCCGACCGGTGTCAACTTCCACTCAGTTGAAATCATTGATTGTGAGTCACCGGTCGGACCAACCCCATCTCTTGCATTCCACACGAAATATTCACATGCATCACACTCACACGGTTTGTTATAAAGAACAGCTGTTAATTAAGCAAGGTGGATCGAGCCTAAACTGCATCCTAACATCGGTGTTTTTTACTCACACCGTCCATACGACTCCAAACAACTTCTCAAAATAAACTTTGAAAATAATGTAAAATTTAATAAAATTATTTAGTTGCTGCTATATCTTATCTATTAACCACACGCAATAAGATCTAGATGTCTAATACTCTTTCAATATTAGAATACAAACACATTGTCAAATTGAGATGCACATTGGCATTTGCAATGGGGGGGGGGGGGGGGGGAGGCAGCAATTTTTTGAGCCCTCTATCAGTATCAGACCTTTTGATCAACTGTTTCTAGCAGCTGCCAGATATCTGAGAGTGCGAACTGAAATATCATTTATTAAAATGGACCTTCTCTGTTGGATTAACTGTGAGCTGGTGATAATATGTACGGTAGTGATCACTGCTGTGAGCTGTTTGTTTATGGTCAGTGCACTTATCACTATGATAGGCTAAGGGCAGTTCTCATTACTTCCAACATGGATTATCGTTTTACATTTCTAATTTATTTTGGGACAGTTGTTTGCTCAGTGGTAAATTATTGTCAAACTTTAAACATGTTGAAACAAAATGTAGAAATGAAAATCATCGCAGCGCTACAAGAATCGTAACTACTGGGACTGGGTATTGTTTATCTGGGTATTGTTTCTCTAAGCTCTCATATACACTATGAGACCATAACGCTCTCGTAAGTGCACAATCCCCATATATTAGAGATGGCTCCGGCTATGAGATTCCTTAATGGTCTTGTAAGATAAATGACTTAATGAGATCTTAATGAAACGATACCTATACCAGTGTATACCTATATCGTAGCGCTATGATTATTCTGTGGAACAGGTTCCTGGTAAGTCTCCAGAAAATATCTTTGCGATACTCAAATGCAGTCATGATGAGATACATGTAGAGTTATCATGGTTACGGTATAATCATGATAATCATCTTTGAATCAGCAATATCCCTGCAGTTGGCCCCACAGGCTTTCGGCAACACTAGGTGCTACAGTTGTTGCTGGTTTCCTCCGACAGTCTTCCTGGTTCTTCCACTGCTACTACTATTAAGCTCGAACTAGCTCTATATCTTGACATCTTATCATGCCTCAGTTACCATAAGATTCATTTACTTTAAAAACTCTTTGTGTGCAGTTGAAGATATATACTGAACATCATTGAAAATGCACCTGTTTTAATATTGAGATACATGTATTATTGAATCTAAATACAATTACTTTGTGTTTGATTGTTTATCATAACGTATTAATAGTGTAATAATCAATGTAAATGAAAGTAAACTCAATAACATTTCGTAAAGTGTGTTTAATTACCGGGTAAGTCATCAGACTGAACAATGCATAATGATAACTTGATAAGTCAATAACGGATAATATTAATTATATTTTAAATAAAACTAAATTAGTATTTTGCTTTCCAGATTTGAGAAAGGGAAAATTTACACGTATATTGGCGAAGTGGTTGTTTCCGTGAACCCGTACCGACCTGTGGATTTATACAACCAGAGCTTTGTGGAGCAGTACCGTGGCCGCGAGATCTATGAGCGGCCGCCGCACATCTTCGCGTTGGCGGACAATGCCTACAAGACCATGAAGAGAAGTGCCAGGGACACATGCATCGTTATATCAGGTAACCCAGTAATTCAGCTGCAATACATTTTGTTTCAGACAATTGTCCCGAATGACTAAAACTGAGTAAAATAGTTTCGGACATTTTGGTAATAATGTATTTTAAACATGACATTTCGGACATTTGAAAAATAAATCGGCAAATTGCTGATGGCCGATGTGCAGCAAAAACACTGTAACAGAGTCTGGAACACCTTGTCTTCACACAAATGCTCCTCAAAATATCCTCTGAGCAGTTAATCTTCTCCATGCTGAAGGCAATCAGAGATGCCCTAAAGAGCTATGCTTGTGTCTAATCCATTAGGGAAAGGGTTAAATAAGTCTAGATTACAGTGGAGCACAAGGTATTAACCCTCTCCCTGCTGAAGGCGACATAAGTTGCCCGATCACATGCAGAAATAGAACACTTTGATTTTATTCAGCATGAGGTGATGATATTGAAGTTCTACTGGCCTGGGATGCGTGAGCAATGTGTATCCAACATGTGATGACTTTTGACAAACTAATTCCCCTAGCTGTGTTTGGTGTCTGCAAAGGAGTTTGTTAAATATTAATGTTTTCCATAAACATCAGGGCTTTCCGCCAATAGCTAATACTAATTTGCAGGGCAATGCTGACTTTCAGTCGCCCCTGAAAATAGTCTGCTCCCCTCCCAAAGAAATTAAATCACTCCCTTGTACCCAATGAAATACCAGGGATAATAACTAACTTTAAAACGTACTCGCCCGAATAATGATACAAATAACACATGTTTACAAAAAGACATGAATATTCTTACTCGCCCTTAAGGTACCTTTAGCATTTGGAGAAATGGCCCGGGCGAGTGTTAATTGCGATTCTTGAAAAATTTTGGAAGATAAAAATTCTATTTGTTATAAGGCGTATCAGAATAATACAATTCAGTAACCCAGCGGACCCTATGCAAAGCACACAATCCTAAATATATTTTTCAAGAATTATTAACCTTTTTTTTTCATGATGTCTACCCATTACCATTTGGCTATGATTTTGTTGTACTTGCTGAACCCTTTTACAATGAATATAGATATTTGGATATTTATGCACCAAATTATAATGTTGAAACATCTCTGCCAAGGGTCATTTAGATCTTGTACAGAAGTAATGGTTGAGCAAGATGAGTCTGCCGTACATGTAAAAGTTCTGGAGGATCGACTGTACAGTACAGTGTACATATGATAGATAGATCGACTTTCTACCTATAAAATAGAATGGAATTTATGTAATGAATGCTGTTTCCTTCACAACTAATCTATATTTATTGATCATGTTCTGCAACATTTAACATAAGTCTTCTCCGACTGGTCTCCTAGTATCATTTCATATATCTGTGAGCATGGTTCAAAAGAGGAGTGATTATAAAGACATGATCTCCCGACAGCTATAACACATCAGATAATATCTTTCTGGGTTATTCGCTGTCACACTCAGCACTTTCATGTGTTCAAACATTAGCAATTTAATTGCTTCTAAAAAGGACATTATAGTCGATCAGAAAGCTTGCCTCCTAACAAGTGACAAAGACTTCTGGTCCCATCTAAGTGATCGGAGAATAGATTAGTCGGATCACTTCAAGATTAAACTATCGGGAAAACCAGGAAATGGCTGTAATTAGATGCTACTGACAGGAATGATGTGCTCGTGGGAACCAAAACATGAAACAGAAAATCATAACTTATGAAGCTATTCCTTGGTATTATTGACAAAATGATGGTTTTAGTGGCAGCATATTATATATCTGAGCATAGAGTTATCCATCCAAACTTGTGCTGCATCAACTGTTCTCGCCAGAAGATGCCTACATGAAACTGAACATTTGTGATAGGAGGACAGCAGGTAAATAAATGAAATATGCATACGGCTGTGAGCGGGACAGAGCGGGACTTGTTTTCTCATTTATTTGATAATTAAAGCACATCTTCATGTGTCAGATTTTCGTTCTATATATATATCTATTTTCAACATATATAATTGATTAAAAGCAACTTGTTCTGGCACCGGAGAAATCCTTTAACACACTCTTAATAATCAGTTTTGGAGATAACTCGGTAGATTTAATTACAATTTACACTTACAGTAATATCAACTTGCAAAATATTTGCTAGGAATGTATGGTACTGGTAACTATAACCACAATAACATAAAAGAAATAATGAATTCATGTCAACTTGGAGAATGTATTTCTTTTTTGAATGTTTACATAAACAGCTGTTAATCTGGGCTCCATCCCCTGTCTTGTAGACTCTTATCCGTGGCATTCACTGGTCTGGACAAATAATCCTGTAAAGTACTCTCGTCACTTGATCACAAATTTCTGTGTGTGGATGCAAACCGATTCTATTTAGCATGGTGGGGGTATTTGTCCAGCTTTTTTATTTTGCACCATTAACTTGTTTTGTTTCAAAGAAAGCCAATATTTGTAAACAGGCGGTGTGTAATTGTTTTTCTTCCGCCGGGTCGTAGTTCCATGTTTCAGAAGCTTGCCGAACATGCCGATTGGTCAGAATGTGGCTGTAGTGCTCTTCGTACAATGTAGAGAGTCTAGAGACATGAGGATTATCTCGCCTGGGTCGGCGATACGGCATGTAGACCACACACGATCACCGGCTCATTGGAATATGATGTGTGGGAAGACATCTGTGCTTGGCAAGCTAACGTTGGATTTAACATTTTTGAAATGCGACCGTGATGAAAATTCTTGGGTTACTGCAATCAATGATTCAATGGACATTATGATGTGCTCATGTCATTGTTTCTGAATTTCAGTATTGCAAAAAATGTTACACTCATTCCATTAACTATTCTTTATACGTGGTGACTATTCAGTGTTCGAAATAATGAAAATAATGAGGGGGTCATTCTCCATAGGCCCAATGTTAAAGGTGGTAAAATCTGTAATTTTCAAGGGGTCACACAGATACCTTTAACATTGCAGCTTTTCAAATGACCCCTGGACCCCATATTTATTCGAACACTGCTATTTATAATGAACCTTGATGAATCAGCTTGTTGATACTACCACTGAGTACCAGTATTTTAATTAGTATTATTGAAAACATAAGTTGTAAACATTTATTATTTGGTATTTAACATTATTATTTATAAATGTGTTTTTTTTGCAAGATCTGCAGTAGTAGGAAATGTATATATATATATATACCATCGTTACAATTATGTGGGCTTTTTACTGTTGTTAAAATGGTATCGGTAAATAGTACATAGAGGATACTTAACTGTATTTCCCAAATATCACGTTTTATGTTCTCGAGTTAAGCGGGCGGCTATATTGTCACGAGTGCCGCAGGCACGAGTTGCAATATAGCCTCCCGCTTCACTCGAGAACATAAAACATGATATTTGGGAAATACAGTTAAGTATTCTATTTATTATATATATACTCCCCAAATATTTTGAGAGGTGTTGTTTGTTTATTTAGGATCATAGGATGATGTAAAAACTTCATGTACAAATGGAAAATGTCCCCTCCCTTCTTCAGACTGTTGTAAACAAAAAAATATTTCAATTGTTGACTGTTCTTCTGTCGTCATACGATTGTTCTTCAGTCGTAATATCATTGTTCTTCAGGCGTCATGTCACGTCACACTGAGTTACTGCATAGTTACGTTCTCTGAATTATTTCTGATA
>JAUTBX010123872.1:8671-20818 GCA_032361465.1 Lepetodrilus tevnianus | reverse complement strand
CACCATCACCAGCTTGTCCAAACAACTCGTACAGAACAGCAACAGATCTTTCCATACTATCGCTGCATATGTGTGAAAGATTCCCGCTGCGACAAATCACTCACTCACACCCTCCCCTACTATCGATATGACAACCAAACATTTGCAGAAACGATCAGGATCTGACGATATCGCTAAACCTACAGGGTGTCGAAAAAAACGAAGAACTTGATTAAGACTATGTTCATCGGGCAGATATTGAATTTCTTCGGAAACGCATGAATGGCTGACTATTCCCTAAGCCATCTCTTGGTCCATTCTGTCGACAACTCTGAGCTCTGGCATGTTAGCTCGTGCGAATAACGAGAATTGATCAACATTTCACAGATTATAGAAACACCGGCGAACATATGATGTTTCCATATGAAAATCCCCAAATCCAAAGACTGGAGAATATTTTTTAAATTCCTAAGATGTTGTCGGGGAAATAGCACATTCCACGCTCGCGGAAATATTGGCGTAGATAATTGGATCGGCAGCAAATGGTACAGACCTCATGCACGTGGCGATATAGATATCACTTAGGTCATTACTGAAAGAGGTCTCCATATAGCAGTACGGTACCTGTATGCTTTGTTGCCTGCTACTTTGATCCTTGTTTTACATTTCCTAAATGACTTGTAAAATGCCCATTGGAGTTATTTGTAAATAAGAATGTACATTAGTATTAGTAGATATTATTAGTATCTTTGTAGATACTTGTGGTTTCTTTTAACTCCTCTTTCTACCTTGATTAACCATCTCAAAGTCGAGTTGACCGACTAATCGCCGGACATTTTCCATCCCATACAGCCTCTTGGAAGAAGAGGGTTAAAATATTTTGTTGTAATTAATATTTGAATTTGGTAAATATTTTATGACATCCCAACACTGCCATACAATATAACATCCAATTTCATATGTTGCATAGAATGTAATATGGTTCTTAAAATGTATACAATTCTTGCTAATAAAAACATTCACAACTTATTTTGAAACGTGAAATGAGGAATACATAGAAATCGACTCATTTAGGATGGGGTTGGACTGGAAAGCATTTTTTCCACTTGTCGACAACACGAATGACATCTGGTTACATTTTTTTCTTCTTTTTTGAATATTTTACCATGAGGACCAGAGTTGAAGTAATATTGCTACACGTTCTGACTTTGAAATTTCTGCGTACAAAGGGTTGATTCCCCGGCTAAATCTGAAGTGTGGATTGAGCTCCGAAGTCGACAGGATTTCTTCCCTTTAATTGAATGAACACCGGTGCCACCATTGTTGCAGAGCCTGATCTTCAAATTGGTAGCATACGTCTTCATTTGTAACGCTGTCAAACTGTGCACCAAGCTGGGTTTTTATACGTCATTTCGAGCTCGTAGTCTTGTCGCCTCATCGCGAAGTTGAATTGCAAAGTACAAGAAACCTCATACTCCAGTTGCCATCTCCTTAATGTCGACATTACGGAAAAGAGGATTTCTCTGGCAAATGGAGACATTTATGGTGTCGGAAGTGTCTTGGAAGATCGGCAGCGTAGATAGCGTTGCATTCTTACAGGTTTTTACGGCAGAAAGCCGGCGACGCGGCTGCTAGGTCCTATTACAATAGGAGGAAGAGTTATTACGAAATGCTCTCTGGAAACAGTGGTTAATGCGATCTATCGGAACTGCAAGCGGAGGACGTGTTAGATCCACTTTAGAAGGTTTTCTGCCGCCGTAGAAAGCCAGAAGAAGTCGCGTCTTAGTAATGTACAGTTAATTACAGTGGAATTGTTTCCCTGAGTTTCTTTACATTGACACTTGACTCAGATAGCTCAGGTTCATGTCTTCATTACATGTGTGTATCGTTGTCTGCGCAGATATCGCCACGTTAATGTTGAAAGTTTACAAATCGGCTAGATCTGATTTATTTAATTTATTTAACATTGTCCGTGTTGGATTAAGACTAAATCCTACAATATGATTTGGTCCAAAATTAGTATGAAATCTATGTAAATAGAACTATTTGACATATTTTCTTTAATGTTTCGATCAAAATATGACATAAGAGTATATTTTTTACCAATATGTTGTAGCTCATTTGCTTTGGTTGATATCGCTAGTTATTGGAAATCTTCTAAAAGAAAACTCAATTCTCATTTGTTCTGGAATTTCCTCCTGAGAATTGCGCCAATGCTTGTGTAGTAGATTATGTTTACTTTTGCGCGGAGAGTCGACACAACTCAGTGACGGAGCACGCCACGTGTTTGTCATTCACGTACAGTTTAACACTTTCAATCCCGTTACGAGAGACAGACCTCCCTTCATCAGGTATTTAATCAAGCAGTTAATTACAACACGTCGTAAGAAAATGGCTACCAGCAGGGGGCGTCCATGTTTGTTGTCTTAGTCCAGTGAGGTCAGCAGATTACGTGGAATTGTTACAGGATTCATTCATTTCGTAAAGTTTGTGGATTTTCTGCACCTTTTAATTAAACCTTTTAGGCATGTTTTCCATGCTGCATTTCATTTTAATTAATTTATTGCATAATTAAATAGTTCATCGTCACGTATGAATGAAAGATTCCATCTGTAAGGTAAAACATTAACTCGCTCGCTCGCTTACCTTTTACAAGTGTTTGAAACTCTGTGGTTTAACTCTATGGTTTAACTGTTCTTCAGCTGAAAGAATCCTGAAGAAGCTAGATGAAGCAGTGACAGATTCACCCAGCATAGTGAGGGTTAAATTAGTGGTTAATTATCAGCATGAAATGGCAACAATCTGGACTATGTTAAGTGCTGTTGAACTGTTGTTAGTTTTCAGACAAGCAGTATCACAGACTGTGTGGGCCGAGATATTGATGTTATTTTACCATTTCAAGTCATTGCAATTCTTATTTGGAGACTTATGTAAATGCATATATTTATCGGTTTATCACAAATAAATACTACATAGAATTATCACACATAGTTACCACACAGAATTATCATCATACAGAATTACCATGCACCATTATCACCACAGAGAATTATAACCACACAGAATTATCATGAAACAGAATTATCAGAGAATTATTATACAGAATGATCACACAGACTTGTATGAATAGATGATACCTGTAGATTCTGAATAAACAGTGCGAGAATTATTCTGCAACAATTAAATCACTCCCTGCAACATGAGATTTGAAAAGCTGTCAAAAATAATATTGACTATTTATCATTTTCAATGCATTGCGGACATTTTGAAAACAAGATCTAATCATTTTATCTTGAAGGTTTTTTTCCTAATCGAGAAATTTGACAAGTTTCAATTTGAATGATTGAGTTTGTTATTCTTATGAAATGCCTTGTATCAGTTTGTACATTTTTTCTTTGTTTTTCTAGCATGATTATTTTCATCCCATTTATTTCAAAGTGATTTATTATCAATGCAATGTGGAATGTGGAATTGTCAATATTGTCACGCTCATGTTTTTATTTTTATTTTTTAACCATTTGTCGAGCAAAGTTTCTGCTAAGCAACAACTCGCTCGCTCATTCTCTCACTCCTATCTCACTCACTCACTCACTCACTCAATAATGTTCATATTTTTAATGTAAGCATATTTTCCGCAATAGCTTTGACAGTCAAATTAAATGTTACGTTTTTCAAATTTATTTTAACATTGACAAAATGTGCAAAATGAAACATGAAAAGTGTTAAAGGTCAAAGTTTAAGTCATGTGACGGGCGATGACATATTTGGGAATTGTGTGACAGTCCTGATAGCAGCTGTCAATCAGATAATAAAAGATGGAAAGAAACTCGGCACAAGATATTTCCTGGATGAGCTTTAGAAAGGAAACTGCACCGTATGCGATTACTAGATTTTAATGGACTTCCAACCGGAAAGGATTACTTTTAGATCTGTTACCCCCCAACCCCCCAAACCCCCCAAATTCCCTGACAGTTGAGAAACTAGCACAGTGAAGAATCTGATAAGACGTGATTTATTACTGTACTGTGTTAAATATATTACCATATTGCAAGTCTTATTCACATCAATTTATAAAAAAGAAAAACGTAAAAATTGTTGGTACAGAATTTATGTAATTATTTATGTTAATTTTGAGACAATAGAAAGAAAAAAAAATTGCTTGTCCTATTATGTAATGTAAAGTATATCATTATATTTTTTCTTTCCAAAAAGAAAACAATATTTCTTTTATGTATATATAATATCTACATAAAAAATAAAAATAAATCTTTTTGGAAAGAAAAGATATATTGATATACTGTACACTGCACCTCCAAAACCTTTCAACATTTTTGGGGATCTTTTTTGTTTGGAAAAACATGTCGAAAATATCATTTGAATGAAGATGAATATCAAAATTGACACATGGATTCTCGGCTTATTCAAACATTGACATACTGATAGATGCTTCACCGTAATAACTTTCACTTCTTTCAAGGCATTAAGAGATATCTGCAGATGGGTGTAAAAAAGTGTGCACTTCCATTAAAATGTCATCTAGAAGTGTTGTACGAGGAAGCATGCTGACGTTTCGCGAGACAGATTCTGGCAGGGAAAGCCATAGGCTTGTTTAGAGTCTGCAAGTCTGAAGACCTGACATGGCATAACGAAAATATCGCACCTCTCATATGGGATCAATTTTCCGAAAGATGATCTGGTCTGTCATTGGCTGTATATGCTCATCATTGATACCTTCCAGAAACATCGGAGGCATGGTCGAACGTGCTACCATATACAAATAAATAAAATAGTCCATTTATGAAGCTCCATGCTAATGCATGCTTGAAGCTTAAGCGCTACAGTATTATTATATTAATATATTTCCATATCAGTGTTTCATGAGAAAGATTTCCACTGTAATAAGTTGTCAGGTCATTGGTATCCCCTGTAATAAGTTCTCAGATCATCGGTATATCATAAATATCATCTTATAATGAGCAAATGATCATAAAAGTTTGTTTCCATATTGGTGTTTAATGAGTCCTTTTATCCCCTAATAAGTTCTCGGGTCATCGGTATAACACAAATATCACCTCCTAATGTGTAAATGATGATAAAAAGTATGTGTCTCTGTATCATTGTTCCATGAGACAGATTTAGCTGTAAATAAGTTGTCAGGTCATCGGTATATCAGAAATACCATCCTCTAAGATGTTGTGTGGGTATCGGCACATCATGAAACTCTGCACGCCTAATTGTAATGCTATTTCCTACTCTCTTCCCCGCCAGGCGGGTATTGCTATTAAAGGTACATTTCTCCTTGGATTCGATAGAGTGAAGGGGAAGGGTTAAAAAAATGCCCTCCATTTTCTCCGTGCCAATAAAAACAAGTGCAGCATATTGCTTTGGCAGACGGTTGTGTATATGCAATTATGAAGCCTGTGTGAGGCTGACTTCTTTGTATCCAAGGGACATAGTGCTAGCAGGAAGAATGCTCGTTACATCAAAGTCTACGAGCTGCTGAGTGTTCCAGAGATGTCATTAGGAAAGTAGTTTCTTCTTCTCTGACAGACATGTATTCCTGGTGCCACAGCTCGTGCTTTATTTTTTGCCAAAGACACGCTTCTAACTCGGATGACTATTTTCGGGGTGATCGACAAAGATTGTGTTGGTATTGCTCTTCCGCAATGATAGTCTTCTGTGATAATATCTAGATTTGTTACAAGTTTGGCGAGTGGAATGTAAATGTAATTTATGCATCAAAGACATTTTTTTTAAATATATTGAAATATATTTTTAAATTGTCCAGTAAACATTTTTAATAATGAGTTACTTAAAGATAAAAAGTTATTTTGCTTTAATTCATCATTTTATAGCATATCAAGAATATCAATATAAAAATAAAATATTAATATCAGCATCATAACAAATGACCCGCATTCCTCCTTAAACTATTTAACCTTCTTTTTCCTGGAGGCAACCAGAGATGATGAATAGTAGAAACAGGTACAGCATTCAGCGTTAACGGATGTTACGGATTTCCTCCTGCCCTTAACTGACAAGCTGTGATATCAGTGAAAGAATCTTGAAAGCGGCCCTAAACTACAATTAAAAAAACTATGACTAGTATGACGTATGTCTCTTTCCGACCCTACAGAGACAAAAAAATAATATTTTTCTGAACTCTCGTCTGGATTAAACCCATATTTTTTGGTCGGACTCCCGTAGCGACATTAAACTCCATATTCACTCACTCACATTGGTCGGACTTTAGAAGTCCTCAAGATACTTCAGTGAGGGTGAAGGAGTGGTATTTGTGGAGGCTTTTGTTCCACGCTGGAGATTACAATGTTTTGTTGCCAGGTTTTTCTCTCACAGTTATGTCAGAGACCCCCAATGTTTAAACATTTTTACGGGTTGGAGGCAAACCTCATCCTGAGCCAGAAATAAACAGAATCCGTAATTCTTCTTCCTTACGAATTTTTTTTTTAAGACATCTTTCAGTGACCAGGACCGTCTCATGTACCCCCCCCCACCCCCACCCCCCACACCCCCCACCCCAAAATAAAATATTAAGATGTAGTTCAGAATATAATATTGTAGTATTGTAGATTTACGTGGTAGTATTTTGTGTGATTTAATTAATACAATTACTTTTAAAGAAATGGCGACCTGATCCCAAATATTTTCTACTTAAAAGTCTTCACCCTTTAATTTATGTTCACCAGATGATGGTATTGACATGGGTATGAACTTGAGAAGCAAGAATTGAAATATTTATAGTCGAGCTAAGTGTCCCTTCTATACAAGATTGCAATGTACACATTCTCGGAAAGTTTCTTGAAATGATGCGCGCCTTTAATGAAAAATAGTGTTGTCACTTCTCCTCAACACATCTATATTTTCTTTTGGACAGGTTGAGCCTTTAAAAGGAATATCTTTACTTTCATAAATAACAAATTTACAGTCACAGTGACGAAAATACATGTATTACCAAATGTTGCTTAAGTTTAATGCAGTGTTAATTAGATAATAAATTAGTTAAAATATTCATGGAATATAATTTTTCTTTGATATTTTTCAAATAGGACTGCAAAAAAATAATTTCACAGGACTTGCACTACATGTAGGATGTGTTTCTACTAAATATTTACGTGTCGTAATTATTTTTGGCTGCGTCTGTTTTTCTATTCTTGCACCCCAACTGTAACACAGGTACACCATGCGTAACATAACAGACATATTCACTTTGAACTTTATTCCGAGGAGCCAAGCTAAACCTCCGACACTTCAAAAACATGAATGAAGATTCCGAGACACAGATAATCTAAATTGCCACTCTCATAGGGAAAAACCCAAGCCATTTGTTTCCGTTATTAGATAAATTTCTCAGATAAACCACCAGTCTTTCATTGTTAGCGAGAGAGGAAGTTCTCCCAAATGCATGACCTTTGACCTACCAAAGAGGCAGGACGTACCTAATTTCATTATTATCAAGCGAATAGAGAGATTTATGTTGGCATTATCTAGTGCAGTATGGGTAATGGCGCAATACTGTCGTGGAGGTGTGAGTGTTTAATAGCCCTACGAGGAGAGGTTGAAACACGAGGTCGTAACTCCCGCAGATAGATACAGACCCCAGAGACCTCTTTATTAGTCATAAAATAGACATGAACTAGGCGAATGTACCATAATGGGGAGATAACTCAAGAAGGGGACATAACAATGAATGTAAAAGAAAATATATAAAAAAAATATATATATATTTAGTTTTTGGTCGCTCTCATGAAAATGGTTAATATTGTTAAACTAATGTCATACTAATAGTCTATAATGTCATTGTAATCATGAATAATGTCATGGTTGTATACAATATTAAAAGAAATGTTGTTTGCCCCTTATTACTGAAAGCGAAAAATAAAAATAAAAATAATAATTTCTATTTCGATTCTTACTTCTATTAAAGACTTGAATTAATCAAATTAATACATAACAATAATAAAACTAATGATTATTATTGTTTGTTGCAGGATCCCCTCGGCGGACTGGCTCCGGCACTGTCAAGGTTCTAGTGCAGGATGTCAATGACCACGAACCGACGTTCGACAATGCGCAGTACATGGGTCACGTGATGGAGAACGCCGTCACGAACACTCCGGTCCTTTCCGTCACGGCAACGGACCTCGACGAGGGCGAGAACGCCCAGATTGTGTAAGTGTCCCTTTAATTCTTGTGTATGTCTTCCTTTAGTTCATGTGAATGGTGTACCTGTGTACCTGAATTATGACTGTGGAAGAAGCCAAGATTGTGTAGGCATATCTTTACTTCCTGTGGAAGTTCTAGCTGTAGAGGTCATGGCTTATTTTTGCTATTATTATATTATTTGTTATTATAATTATTAATCATCATCATCATTATTATCATTATCATTATTATTATTATTTTCACACCCCTTCACTCACTCATTACAGCTACAGTCTACAGGACAGCATTGGAGAGAAATTCACCATCTTCCCTTCCACCGGCGAGATCGTCACGCTCTCCATGCTGGACCGAGAGGAGCGCGACAAGTACCACCTGGTCGTCATAGCGACAGACCGTGGAATTCCCCCAAAGTCCACGACCTCCCAGGTGGAGATCCACGTGGACGACGCCAACGACAACTCGCCCGAGTTCGAGCAACAGGACTACTCCACCGTCATCGTGGATCCGACGTCAACGGGTGCCTTCGTGCTGGGTGTGACAGCAGTGGACCGCGACGTCGGCAGCAACGGCAAGGTCACGTACACGCTGACGGGCGCAGACTCGCGGAAGTTCCGCATCGACGCCGAGTCCGGAGTGATCACCGCCCGGAGCACGCTGTCCACCAGGGGCGGGTCCAGATACTCCTTCACAGTGCAGGCCAGCGATGAGGTGCGTCCACACTGAGGTTCATACCAGGATAGGGTTCATGTTAGAATAGGGTTTGTGCTGGGATAGGGTTCATACTAGAATAGGGTTCATGTTAGAATAGGGTTCATGTTAGAATAGGGTTTGTGCTGGGATAGTGTTTGTGCTGGGATAGGGTTCATACTAGGATAGGGTTCATACTAGGATAGGGTTCAAGCTAGGATAGGGTTCAAGCTAGGATAGGGTTCAAGCTAGGATAGGGTTTGTGCTGGGATAGGGTTCATAATTGGATATGGTTCATTAGGATATAAGGAATAGACCCCTAAGTAATAAAGGAAGTGTTTATCAATCAGAATATTTTATTATGAAGATATATGGGCTAATTTAGCCATATGCGAAGATGTCGTTGCCAAGTAATATGAATTGACTAATTTACAATGGTATTCTTGCAGGGTACAACACCTCGCAGCAATTCCGTCGACGTCCGTGTGGAGATGACGACAACATCAGACTCCAAGCCCACATTCGGCACTTTCAACACTGACGTCTCCATCAAGGAAAACTCCCCGCATGACACGATAATCGCCACTGTGTCTGCAACGACCACGAGGACCAATCAGATCCTGTATTACATCGGCGGCGGCAACGTCAACAGAGGATTCAGAATCAACCGATGGAATGGCTCTGTGTCGGTGTTCGGCAACATCGACTACGAGACGACACACAACTTTGATTTGTGGATCGAGGCATCTGACGGTGGCAACCCAACGCTGTCAGCTTTTGCTAAATTACGTGTGACCGTCGAAGACGAAAACGACAACACACCTCGCTTCGAACAGAACTCGTACAATACGAGCATCCACGAGAACGTCGCCAAGGGAACAAGCTTGAAGCAAGTTCGGGCGCACGACATGGATTCAAATCGGAACGGACAGATCCGATATTCCATCAAGGGAGGTAACACCAACAACACATTCGCAATCGACGCTGTGTCGGGGATTATCAGCACTAGCAACCCTGTCGTAGATCGAGAGAAGATCGAATTCTTTCATCTAATCGTGCAGGCAACCGATATGGTAAGGGTGATTTTTTCTTAATAATGTACTGGGATAATATATTATTATTATTATTATTATTAGTAGTAGTAGTAGTAGTAGTAGTAGTATTATAATTATAATTATTGGTTTGTAATGCATAAGTATTTCATAATTATGGATGGATGAGTGTTTCCTTAATAATATCTAATCTGGTGACTATTTTTTCTATGTATTAAAATTAATCCAAATCAACAATTCTTTAGGTAGTTCAAGTAGTATTTTGCTAGTTGGTTCCAGTGGAGACATTATGTTTGACTCTGTTTCAGGGAACCAAGAGCTTATCCTCCACCGCCACAGTCACAGTCCAGATCCTGGACCTCAACGACAACCGCCCCACCTTCAGCAAGATCTACACCATCCACGTCCCCGAGAACATCCTCGTCGGCACCTTCGTCGCCCAGGTGTCCACGTCCGACGGAGACATCGGCGACAATGCCCAGGCCACGTACCAGCTCCCCAAACAGACGGCTAAGTTCACCATCGAACGCAGCAGCGGTAACATCTCCACCAAGGGTCTCCTGGACGCTGAGACGCAGGAAGTCTACACCTTCCTGGTGGCGGTGAACGATGGGCAGTTCGGGGTGGAGACCCGCGTGTCAATATGGGTCACGGACGTCAATGACAATGCCCCTGTTTTCAAAGAAGAGACTCTGAGCTTCGATTTCCAAGAGAGACAGGATTCAGGGACGGTTATCGGCAAGTTGAACGCGAGTGATAAAGACCTTGGGAAGCCAAATAACGAGTTCATCTTCTCTCTGAAACGGCCGTCAGATCTGTTCGAGATCAATGCGGAGACCGGAGACATTATCGCGCTGACAACATTCCACTATCGCCACGTGCCAGACCATCCGCTCTCCGCAAACAGATATGCTCTGGATGTCGTGGTTACCGACCTCGGGATTCCATCGATGTCCTCTGAGAACATGGTGGTCATCACCATCACAGACGCCAATAACTACCCTCCCAAGTTCCTCAAGAACGCCTACTTCTCTGCCGTGCCCACCAATACCAAGGTCGGCGACCACGTGCTCACGGTCATGGCTGAGGATAGCAACGACTTTGGCATCAATGCCGAAATCTTCTACCGCATTAGCGGAGGGAACGGATCGCTGTTCTTCCGGATCGACGGAGACACCGGATTCATTACAGTCAGGTCGTCCTTGCAGAGCAAGCAAGAGAATGACTACGTCCTCGAGGTCAAAGCCGAGGACAAAGGATCTCCTCCGAGGTCTTCCACGGTTACGGTCCATTTCAAGGTCACCGGAATAAACCGGTATTCTCCCGTGTTCCAAACCACGTCCTTCCAGAAGACCGTGTCTGAGGGCGTTGCTAACGGAACCAGGATTAAGACGTTCAGTGCCCGGGACGGAGATAGCGGAATCAACGGGGAGGTCGTGTTCCTGATCACGGGTGGCAACGCTGCAGGTCTGTTTGCTATGGAGCAAGGCAGTCGTGTGCTGATTGCCGCCAAGAAGCTGGACTTTGACACGCAGCGGGTGCACGTGTTGAACATCACGGCCAGGGACCGAGCTCTCTTGTACAAGGAGGATACCCGGACGTTCACCGTCACTCTCACGGACGTCAACGACAATTCTCCCGTCTTCAACCAGACTTCCTACGACGCATACATCCCGGAGAATTCTCCTCCATCCACCCAGTTCTTCACGTTGAAGGCGACGGATGCAGACAGCGGACAGAACGCCAAGATCGAGTACAACATTGTGGGAAACAGCGGCGCCGCTCTGTTCACGGTTGAGAGGGAGACCGGCGTGGTGAAGGCTAGGAGACCTCTGGATTACGAAACCAAAGATCTGTACACGTTGTCCATCATGGCGTACAATCCCAACGACGCCGGAGGAAGCAGCATCATGAAGACAGTCGTCTCCCTTCGCGTCCACGTGGTCGGCATCAACGAATACTACCCCACCTTTCAGAAGAAGCGGTACGACTTTAAAGTCAGCGAATCCACGGCAAATAACTCGTCCATCGGGTCCGTTCTGGCCACCGATCAGGACAAGGGAATCGACGGCATCGTCTACTACTTTCTCGTGGGCTCCAGCAATTTGAAGGGCTTCAGCGTGGACCACCTGACCGGCGTCATCCACGTCGCCCGGCGCCCAGACTTTGAGTCGTCGCCCGAGGTCATCCTCAATGTCATGGCCAAGAACTGGGGCAGCATCCAAGGCGGAGACACTGACATCTG
>JAUTBX010123861.1:0-10671 GCA_032361465.1 Lepetodrilus tevnianus | reverse complement strand
GTTTGCTTAGAGTTATCCCATTTCGTATTGGAGTGTCTGGAAGAGTTTGCTTAGAGTTACCCCATTTCGTATTGGAGTGTCTGGAAGGGTTTGCTTAGTTTTACGCCGTGTTGTGTAGGAGGGCGCTAGACATTTCAAATTGTAACAATCCTTCCTGGTAATCGAATTCTTGTTTGAGAACATAATCAGTAATAATTAAGTGTTCTCCCGCATATAGAAACACATACTGTTAGTTCAAAGGACCAGCCCCCAGTCCCTCCCCCACCCATCCCCTACACCACCTCTCAACGCCCACCGGGTCTCTCAGTTCACACTATCCACAGAGAAATGTATTCGTCACGCGGACATGTTCCTAGATTTTACTTCGCAGGTGTTGAGCTGATCAATGTGATATATATCCGTTCTAACAATTTCGAAAGTAAACGTTTTTCTGAGGATGGAGTTTTCAAGGATATGGATTTTACATCATTATACGCAAGTAAATAAACCTGCGTAGTCCTCATATGTAGGTTACGACGCAGGAATGTGGTAGGATGGGATAAGAAATTAGGAAAGTAAACTATTAGCATACTAGAACATCAGGGAAAATCCATGGTTAGCGTTGTTTTCTCTCTCGTAAATTGATTTGACGATTCTTTGATGAACATCTAACGTGACGTATGATATACCTAAGGTTTAATTACGTCTGGATTGTCCAGTCATTTAACTTGTACTCGGAATAGAAAATCAATTTAGATTAAACAACCACCTATCTATGTTCAAATACGTCTTTTGAAATCGTGTACATACATAGACTCTCTCTTTCTCTTTCTCTATTTCTGTCTCTCTCTCTCTAACTATACATAACTCTTTCCACCCCCACCCCCATCTTTGACACACTTTTTTTCGGTTCCTCTTCTTCTTTCTTCTTGTATCCTCCTCTCCACTCCCCCTCTCTCTCTAGTTGTCCATCCTATTATTTCGTCCCCTTCATTCTCTGTCTACCCCTCTCTCTCCCCTCTCTCTCTCTTTATTTCTCTTTCTCCACTCCCTCACTCTCTCTTTCTCTCTCTCTCTCTTTTTCTCCTCTATCTTTATCTTTCTATCTGTTCTCTCTCTCTCTCTCTCTCTCTCTCTCTCTCTCTCTCTCTCTCCCTCTCTATCTCTCTCATTCTCCCAGCGCCATTGATTTATCCTCATTGTCGTCCGCCGAACCGGATGTTGATACCACGTCCGGTCCGAAGCACACAGACGGGCGACTGACTGACAACCAATTGTCTAGACACGTGTACAACTGTCCTTATCTCGAATACGCACGTCCCGCAGAATATACGCCGTAATCACCGCGGCAAACGATGTCCATCTTCTCCCCTTGCCTCCGGGGCATCATTCAACTCTGTATCGATTAATCGTCACCACATCTTATCGCTCTTTAAGATGACCAGCTTTCTTTTCAACGAGGTACGGACACGCGAGATGCAGTGTGGTATTTATAACGAGCATACCAGCGCTGGCTCCTATACATACCAGGCTAATAGTCATGTCAATCAACGTGTGTTAGTCTTGTAAGTGCGACGTGGTAGTATTCTTAAGGCCATCGCTGTCACGTTGCTTTCGCCATCTTGTAGGGCTTGCCAATCAACGTGTGTTAGTCTTGTAAGTGCGACGCGGTAGTATTCTTAAGGCCATCGCTGTCACGTTGCTTTCGCCATCTTGTAGGGCTTTACACCACCGCGTAAATATAGGTGGTGTTCCATTGACTCTCCATGACAAGCCTGCGTGTCCAGGATATGAATGGAATACGGTACAGGTTTGTCCAGGCCGCGTCCAATGTGTCCACGCTGAAAAGGCGTCACAAACACAAACTGTAACAGTATTTGTCTCGGCCCTCTACTTCCTGTGAATGGACTGTACGGGCTGTTCCGTTCACGGCCTGGACACGTCTGTCCAGCATGTGTGTCTTGGACTGTGAATGGAACACCAGCCTAATTACTCAGCAGCGGGAGACATGAGCGAGAATTTAGTCCATAGAATTATTTTCTAGATTTGTTACGAGTATTTTTTTCTGGATGACGTAATTTGGCAGAATTACAAGAGATGGTCGATGTCTGAAGTGGGGTCTCTAAAGGACGAGCTTGCGTCGAAACGCGAGCAAACACTAGTATCCGATTTCAGGAACACGCTGGTGTTCAATAACACGTCTGAGTGTGAACTTGGGTATAAAAAAAATATTATTGAGACTCTCGAGCAGTATTTATAGAACACTTCTGAATCAACTCGGAGCATGTTCAATGGGTTCTGCTGGTTCAGGGGAGGGGGGGGGGGGGATACAAAATATATTTGGATTCCATTCAGATAAGGTTGATATTCCACCTGGAATCTTGTCAGAATGTATTGAATTTTCTTAAATTTAATATTTCATTATTATTCTTTGGTGCGTGTTCCTGTTTGCAACAGGGATAGTAAGTCTCGTCGGGTATCATTTCCGTTGACATGAAGAAAATCGACGGTCAGGGCCCATATTCTCGAAACTTCGCAAGTCCTAAGAAGTTCGTAAGTACTAAGAATTTGCCAAACTGGGTTTCTGCTAATGTTAATTTTTGAAGAGATCTTTTCTCACTAAGAAGTTCTTAGCTAAGACGTTTTGAGAATACGGGCCCTGGATTGTGTTTCACGAATGTCAATGTGTAAAGCAGTCTGTGCGCTATGCATCTATATCCTATATCCCATATTTTGTATAAATGAAATATTCTCCTGTACCACCGTGGGTGGTGGAGAAAATAAAAACTTTGAACTTTGAACTATAGCAGGAAATGACGTTATGTCTCGATTTACTCCGGAATTACACATCCTTGGTTGTCAGTACCAGCCGGTGCTCGCAGGTTTATTGCAACATCAGCGCTACGAATGTTGCGCGTTTCCTCCTGATAGAAAATTGACTCTAAACCCCAATTTAAATTTTTAAATTTTAAAAACAAGAGTCGGGATTACGGGTATGACCCTTTCGTTATCCCAAGATTACAAACGTTTTAAGGTACGGCTCGAACTCAAATTCTATATTACAATTTTTGAACAAAACGAATTCGTGCTCAAAGAAGTTTCGTAATATCGGTGCCTGAACACTTGTGGGTGGTTTAAAAAAGAAATACATTCATTCAGATATTCACCTAGGTATAGGTCACATATTCCCCAAATTCCAATTATTATATTAATTAAGAACCAAACCCAGCTCATGAAGAACTACTGGTGGTGGCTAGGTTGAAGGACTTGGCATGTTCTGGCTTTCTGAAGTATATAGCTACTTCTCTCCTGCACGTCCGTTATGACAGGAGTCTGGTATTGTACGCTGGTCCACAGATGTCAGTGTTGAATGGGGGCTATATTTACAATACTATTCAGAACTGATGACTTCACCAAAGCACTGACCTCCTCAACATAGATTACACCTGGTGTCCGCTCGTTAAGTTCTTCGACACGTCTTCCGATTCTTCGATCCTTGTGGATATCCTGGCCCCCGTTTCACAGAACAGTCGTGGCGCTACGAGAGTCCTAACTCCTTAGCAACCCCATGCTAACGTACACGAGTTACGACTCTTGTAGCGCTATGATTGTTCTTTGAAACTGGGGCCAGGATATCCACGAGGATCGCTACGAGAGTCCTAACTCCTTAGCAACCCCATGCTAACGTACATGAGTTACGACTCTTGTAGCGCTACGACTGTTATGTGAAACGGGGGCCAGGATATCCACGAGGATCGCTACGAGAGTCCTAACTCCTTAGCAACTCCATGCTAACGTACATGAGTTATGACTCTTGTAGCTCTACGACTGTTCTGTGAAACGGGTCCCATGGCCTTGTATCGTTGGACGAAGATCTCTTATCCACTATGAATGAGACCATAGTGCTCTGTAAGTTCCCGAGCATTTTAATTATAAGAGATCGCTACCAGGGTATCGTTTCTCGAAGCTCTCATGGATATCTGCTACGGGACCATACGGACTCTCGTAGCGATCTCTAATACATGGGCATAGTGTACTTACGAGAGCGCTATGGTCTCATAGTGGATATGAGAGCTTCGAGCAACGATACCAAGAGCGCTATGGCTTTGGGGTTCGTTCAACGGAACAATCGTAGTGATACGATGTACGAGAGTCGTAACTCATTTACGTTAGCATTGAGTTATAAATAAATATCCAATCAATCCGGCAATCTGATTGGTCCATGAAAACGTCACGTTTCAGACGTCATTCATAGCAACAGTCGAAGTTCTTCATGTCAACGGAACTGACCCCGACGAGACTTACTGTCCCTATTGTGACGCCACAAGGGAATGTCGTCAAATGTTTAGCGCATTTAGGTGTTTGACCCGTTTATGTCACCGGATATTGAATGAATCTCGGGCTATCTCGTGTGTCAACTTACGGTCCCTATTCCCACGTGTACTGCCAAGATCCTGGTGGGGTTTTCTTTGCTGTGTGTATGCCTTGTTTTACATAGGGACAGTAAATCTCGTCGGGCATCATTTCCGTTGACATGAAGAAAGTCGTAGAGCTACAAGAGTCGTAACTCATGTACGTTTGCATGGAGTTGCTAAGGAGTTACGACTCTCGTAGCGATCCTCGAATAGTGGAATGTCGTCAAATGTGTAGCGCATTTAGGTGTTTGACCCGTTTATGTTCCCGGATATTGAATGTATCTCGGGCTATCTCTGGTCAACTTACGGTCCCTATTACCGTATTTATTGCCATTTAACACTCTCATGGAACCACGGCCGTTCTGTGGAACGAGAGCGCTATGGTCTTAAGTGGATACGAGAGCATCTTGTAAAACTGTCCAGGCTAATATCATTCTGATCGCGCTGTTCTATACAGTATGCAGATCAGTGGCCGTATTGTTGTAGAAATGGTAACTCGTAGCTGGCTTGGTCCATTATTATCTCGGGCGACTGACCTGGGTATAAGTACTCTTTCATGCAGTTCTCGTAATAACTACGAGGCCGTAAACCCGTTCGTAAGTGGTCCAAATCACCATGTATTAAACACTACATACGGGAGGGTTACGGTCTTGCAGTGGCGTACATCCATTCGTAAGTGGTCTCAATCAATAGCCATGTATTAAACACTACATACGGAAGGGTTACGATCCCGTAATAGCGTAAATCCGTTCGTAAGTGGTCTCAATCAATCGCCATATATTAAACACTACATACGGGAGGGTTACGATCAAATAGTAGCGTAAATCCGTTCGTAAGTGGTCTCAATCAATCGCCATCTATTCAACACTACTTACGGGAGGGTTACGATCTCGTAGTAGCGTAAATCTGTTCGTAAGTGGTCCAAATCGCCATGTATTAAACACTACATACTGGATGGTTACGATCCCGTAGTAGCGTAAATCCGTTCGTAAGTGGTCTCAATCAATCGCCATCTATTAAACACTACTTACGGGAGGGTTGCGATCTCGTAGTAGCATAAATCTGTTCGTAAGTGGTCCAAATCGCCATGTATTAAACACTACATACGGGAGGGTTACGATCAAATAGTAGCGTAAATCCGTTCGTAAGTGGTCTAAATCGCCATATATTAAACACTACATACGGGAGGGTTACAGTCTTGCAGTGGCGTAAATCCATTCGTAAGTGGTCTCAATATCCATGTATTAAACAACACTTATGGGAGCGTGGTGGTCTTGCAGTGGACACGAGATTAAAGAGTGTCCTGGATCCAAGGGTTGATAAGCAGCATTGGTACAATTATGTATCATTGGACTGTATTGAGTAGGCCTACATATTATATCGGTACTCGAGAGATACTCCGATCTGATCGGCTGCAATAGATTTGCTTCAACTTACGATGAGAACTAGATTCGCATTAGGTTAGGAAGTACAGGTCCCCGATTTCATACTCAAGCTAAAATTATATATTGGGATTTGGGAACAAAACTTAGAATTGAGCATGAAATGGTACTCAAATATGGTTTTTGTTTTCGCTACGAATTAAAGCCAAACTACAGTACTTTGTCCAAAACTCATTTAAAACTTAAAGTGCAAGATTTGTTATTTCTTTATAATAGCATGCCGTTTATAAAATGGGCATATGAAGGCACCGTTTATATCTACTTATTCATACAATTATTATAGCTGTTATAGCACAATTATCATTTGCACTAAACTTTTCGCTATTCAAAAGTTGTAATATATCCATACACGTTAATATATATGCAACGGCACGAACTTATCGTAAACGTTATCTCCTATACAAAGGTGTTATGTTTAGATTAGTTGGATTCCAATACTCTACACACACTTAGAAATAAAACTGATAATATAATTGAGCAACTATTGCCAACTAATGGTAATTTAATGCCAATAAGGACCGTGGCCGTAATGCATCCCTGAATACTTTGAGACACGCAATCTAATGTATTGCGACGGTTTGGAAAATGTTCCCTCCAGTGAATCCTATTACGCGAAAGCTAAGTGTTGTATACTGTCCATGAAGTAAGGAAAGAAGACCCGCGTTTAGAAGAGGATAAAGTAACTGCCCGATGTAAAATAATGATTTTACGAAGGAGAATTCCCACGGTATTTCATGTGAATTATCCGTATACTGCATTAAATGAGTCGATATTCCGAACATTTTTTTTCCCCAATTGCTATATGCGGTTTTACTTCCGATTCCAGCACTATATCACTTAAGTTTTATGGCAAATAAAATAACTCCATGGACAAAAACGTGTAGTGTGTTCTGTACTATACACAGAGGAAGGCCTTTTGGCAAATACTTAATTATATCCTCGGTTTCGAAATGCCAGGGCAATTTAAACATACATGCAGCTAGGTCACATGATATACTTTGGATTGACATAACTATTATAGATAAACCCAAGTTTACGCCTTTGTCGTCATTAGAGGGCGGTTGATAACGCAATCGTGACTCATGGTAGCTTAAGGTCGAGGTTGAGGCCGAGTTCGAATCCGACTTGACATATCAGTACTGACTGAGTTACTTTTCTTACACGAGCACACGCTGTCTGTATAGTGTTTCAGGTTTGTTATCGCCTTTGGTTTTCAATATTTTAATATATGTTTCATAATTTTCATATTAAAAATCGCGGGATAAAACAATAATTAAAACATAACATATGAAAATAAAAACCAGTGAGTAATGCAGAAATTGTAACTTCTTGTCTAATATACTTGTGTAGACAAATCAAATGTACGTTTGACCATGAACTATGTCAACAAACCGTAAGTTGTCTACCTTTAATATAACAAAGAAAACATTATTCCCGATAAGTACCTACATTCACACATTTTAGTTAGTTAATGCACGAACAACAACAAAAGAGTCATGGTTTAAATGCCTTTAAAAGACAACTATTAAATAAGAAAGTGTAACAATCTCTATGCCTATTAAATTATTTAACCTGTTATCACAAAAACAACGTTTTCACCAGCTTTCGTCACGTAAATTATCGAACGTAACGTAAATTCGACCAGCTCCCGTGTCGTGAGAAGTGTGTCGCATTATACAGTCATAAGATGTACTAGTATTTCGCATTACGAAGTACAACACTCTTGGGACATTCGTGTTGAAACTGGAATCTGCAATGATTTTTTTTCTCTCTCTTTCTATTTTGTAAATTTTATTTAAAGATTAGTTTGAACATCAAATATTGACACTGCATATATACTAACCAAGGAATAGTTGGTTCGCATTCGTATTATAAGAAGAAAAAAATACATCCCATGTGACAATGGCTTATTATTTGTCACCATCGCAAATGTCAATCCAGCTAGATCGATAAAGCAGATTTTCGTGCTTGTTTCACTCTTGGCTCGATGATTTTCTCGTCGCAAAACAGGCGAAGAATATGTGTGATAAGACCCCCGAGCCAAAAGCCTCTCGGAAACATCAAAATTGGATAACATCGTCCATCGGAATCTATAAAAGTATCCAATTCGTTCCCGGAGGAGCCGACGCGAAGAAACTCGGGTCTTGAAAGCTGCTTACCGTTGTGTCCGTCGGCGGATAAGAAGAACTCTCCATGGAGCTAAAATGCTAATGTTACTACAGAGAAATGCTATTGTTAATGCTATAGAATGTGAAGTTTGACCGATCTACTATTCCCGTGGCTTATTATATTAGTAATTACTTGTATACACAGAGAATACCCAGCATGTACATTATGTACTTTAACTGGGCGCCAATTGTCTGTTGAAACGGTTTACTTTTATAAATTACGAATATAATTAAGAGATATATGCAGGCCCCGTTCCACAGAACGATGGTAGCGTTACGGGAGTCGTAACTCCTTAGTGACTCCGTGTTGGCGTATATAAGAGTTACTAATTTATATAGTAACGTTACGATGGAACTGAAAATGTACACTGGACCTATTTTATTCTCAGAGTCGTAACTCCTTTAGCGACTCCATGTTAACGTATAGTATAGGAGTTACGACTGTCGTAACGTTCCGATAGTTATATGGAACAGTACCCAGGACCCATTTTATTCTCAGAGTAACATGCACTTTGCAGACATCCCATGTATTATATGGACTGGTTTCTGGTTTCTGGTTCATTAACTGTGGTTGTCAAAATACTCAGATTCTACACCATTATTGCCACAGAATCGGTGTCATATTAAATGTGTGTTGCAAATAGGCTTTGCCTTAGAAAGACGCACCACCTAAAAGAACACGCACTTGTGAGAAGTAGTCTAGTAATGAGGCTGAAGACTACGATAAGTGTTTCACGTTTGTCTAATCCTGTTAAAGTTGAGGCAATAAAATATGTTGAAATCAAATTAGATTTGTCAGGAGAATTCAGCCTGTAATCGTGTTTCACGTTGGGAGTAGGGGTCTATATCAAAACTCATATATGAATATGTGGCTAGTCAATATTATAGCATATATGCCAAAGGTGTTCAGTTGTAACTATGGGTGCTCAAATTATCGTTAAAGTACAGTGTTATTAGAGAGGTTTTGTAACACTACTGTTACCATCCACGGAAACCTCTCTATTACAACTCTCACGCAGATGAAGTCATCGCATCATATCCGTGAGAGACACCAGGGAGAAGTAATTATTTCCATAAAAGTACATTCACCGAAGCGTCGAAAATTAAATCACTTAAATGTTTTTTACTATAAGTGTCGACTTAGTTATATACTGTAGTATATAATTATATTATTATTTAATACTATAAGAATTATCTTGCAGCAAATTTGTATACAAAATTAATGGTCCCCCTGAAAACGAAAATGATATGGTTTTGAAACACAGAATATCTTGCAGAACATTTATATTAACAAATTAGTGGTACCTCTGATAACGAAAATAACATAATTTTTAAACATATAATTCCCTTTTTCATGTGCATATATTATAGTAGGAACATGACATTTTAGCAAAGGAATATTGAATATATTTTAAAGACAAAATTTACAATGGTGAAATATTTTTGAGAGAGCAGCTTTATTTCATAATTATGTATAATTAATATTAATATTATAAAGATGTGACAGTCAAATGAACCCTCGAGTTCATCACGTCCAGGTACAACCATAGTTCTTACTCCTCTAGTCTGAGTCCATCTCCTATTGGTTGACAAGCCCTTCTTCTCTCACAGGGTCAAAGTGCAAATCAATTCGTCACCGTTGCTTTGAGTGTATCAATTACCAACCCACTACTGACATTTGGATGATGGAACAGCCGTCACCATTGATTGGCTAGATTGGTGTCACGTGT
Source organism: Lepetodrilus tevnianus (assembly GCA_032361465.1). Classification (NCBI taxonomy): domain Eukaryota; kingdom Metazoa; phylum Mollusca; class Gastropoda; order Lepetellida; family Lepetodrilidae; genus Lepetodrilus; species Lepetodrilus tevnianus. The sequence goes on along the minus strand of JAUTBX010123861.1, from coordinate 937 downwards.
GGAGCAATATTCCTGTTCTTGTAGTAACGCGATGCTCTGTTAATTAAGCGCAAGACCCCGTTCCACAGAACAACCCTATGGCTACGAGTGCCGTAACGCCATATTTACGTACAGGAGTTAAACGACTCTTGTAGCACTACGAACAGTCTGTGGAATCGGGTCCCCTTCAGTATAATTAATATAAGATTTCGCTCTCTTCCTTAAACATTTGGACGTTATCTTCGACATCACGTTACTCTAAGAACGTGAATATACAGGAAACACGTGATATATTGCTCCACACGTGACAGCGATCTAGCCAATCAATGGTGTTGCCTAGTCCATCATCCATAATTGGTTAACTCAAAGTTACGGTGACGAATTAATTCGAACTTTGATTTCGCACGAAGAGCTTGTCAACCGACCAGAGGTAGACGATTCAGAACTACGGTTTAGAATTTACGTCGTAATAAACGTACAGGAATTACTACTTTCTTAGCGCCACGATTGCTTTGTGGAACGGGACCCTGGGACCCAATCGTCGCAAATGGGTGAAGGATTCCCGCTGCGACGTTAAACTCCATATTCACTCACTAACCCTGATGTCCTCCGAGACGTTGATACGTCTACGCCATGATATCAGATGTTGCACATACATTACGTAGCACGTCACATTCTGACGTTAATTGACACACAGGGGATTACATTCTACAATTATATACTCAACAAAATTAATTAAGCGCCAGTAGACGTTTTGGACATAGACCTTTACCTTCGTACCGGTATTCTCTTAACAATGAAGAATTCCCCGACGTCTACAGGCTCCAGGTACTCTTCAAGAACTTGCAGACACATTTGGAAGAAGGATATTGAGTACAGTATAGAGACCGTAAGTTGACACGAGATAGCCCGAGATTCATTCAATATCCGGGAACATAAACGGGTCAAACACCTAAAT
>JAUTBX010123850.1:0-10671 GCA_032361465.1 Lepetodrilus tevnianus | reverse complement strand
TATATATATATATGAGATCGCTACGAGAACGTAATGGTCGCTTACTATAAACGAGAGCTTCATGAACCAATACCAAATCCTTCTAAAAGCATTTGCCCGTTTACTCATACTGCCATCCCTTTGTATTGCATCAAACTGCCCACTTCGCCGGATATTAAATTATGTATTCCATAATATGCACGTCCACTCGTACCGCAAATCCATTGCTTTTCCATTCGCCGTATATTCAATTCTTTATTCCATAACATGCTCGTTCACTCGTACCGCAAATCCATTGCTTTTCCATTCGCCGTATATTCAATTCTTTATTCCATAACATGCTCATTCACTCGTACCGCAAATCCATTGCTTTTCCATTTCACCGGATGTTAAATGTCTCGCTTCCAGGCCAGACCAACGCCGGAAAGAGCACTCTTCTGAACCGCCTCCTGGGAGTCAACATCCTACCCAAGAGCATCCTGAGTTGCACGAGCAGCATCTGCAAGCTGAAGTATTCTGCCAAGTACCGCGTGCAAGTCGTGGCTAAGGATGACAGCACGCAAGACACGACCTTCACGAGTTTCACGGAAGTCCGGGACTTTCTGGAGGGCACCGTCGCTGTGCAACAGCAGGATAGAAGAGAGACGGGATCCTCCATGAAGGAAGTGATTGTACACATGCCTGCGGACATACTCAGGGTTAGTAACTGTTTATAGTTAGCAACGCTATGCTAATGTAACAGAGGATCATGTGCCGATCATGGGATTCGAACCCGAGTTGCTGGATTATCAGTCCAACGCTCTACCGAATGAACTAAAGGGGTAACCCCGCTGGACGAAACCAGTAGGGCTGGACGAAACCAGTAGGGCTGGACGAAACCAGTAAGGCTGGACGAGACCAGTAGGGCTGGACGAGACCAGTACGACCGTATCATTTCACATCCGGCTACACTAACGTACAGGAATTATCACTGTCGTAGCGCTACGATTGTTCTGTGGACTTTCGATTTCTAGTTTTACATTTTATAGAAATATTGGCACTTCCAACAATCATTTTATAAGATCGAAAAGGTTGCCATGAAACGTATTTGACCAAGGAGTTGGCTAATATAGTGTGTAGACTACATGCACATAGCCTCTTCCAGTAACTTGAGTAAGTCAGTTGCGTTTCTTAAAACCCTTTGAAACAACATTTCTATCTTTTCAAGCGAATGAGCAGATAGTTTCCGGAAGAGGCTACACATAGAATAGAACAGCTAATTTTTTTCCGCATATCTCACTGGTTTTAAATATTAGTGTATTTTAATTTTTCTTCCTACGAGAGAAAAAGAAATGAAAATATTGAAAACCAGTGGGACATTCGGAGCATGTATCATGTTGCCTAATTTAGTTGTGTAGACAAATTAGATACACCGAACAGCCAACATATGCTTGACCATGACATATGCCAACAAGCCCTGCCCTTAACGTTACACCACTGAGATGTATTTCTTGTATACAGAGCGGCATCACCATAATAGACAGTCCTGGGTTTGGTGAGAACGAGGCTATGGATGACGTGGTGAAGAACTTTGTTTCCAACAATCACGTCCATGCCTTTATCTACATCCTCAAGTCCGACAGCAGCGGAGGGATACAGGAAGACAGGGTGAGCATACCCCCTTACACCAATAATACTCTAGGACTTCGCTGGTGTAGGAATTTCTCATATCCAGGAGGAATTGATCCTGAGCCAGAATCATCAACTTATTATACCTACTTAACTTATTATACCTATACTTACTTAAGAATTGTGGCTATACTACTGCTTTCGTGCTCTCTCTCTCTCTCTCTCTCTCTCTCTCTCTCTAGTCTCTCTCTCTCTCTCTTTCCTCTCTACCTACCTATCTACATCTCTCTATCTACCTTTCTATCTCTCTTTTTCCATCTATCTCTCTATCGCTCTCTCGCTCTCTCGCTCTGTGTCCTTCTCTCACTCTGTCTCTCTCAGTCTTCACATTATACAATTCAAGTTGAGACTTACAAAGCCGCAGTTTATTCCACCGATAAATATTCATCCCCTAATTTAGAATTCTTTGAATGCAGTTGGTCAGGTTCTTGAAGAATATCCTGAGCATAAAAGAAAGCCGAAAGGACGAAAGCTGCTACTTCAATCCCAGGGCCGCCTTGTTCATCTGCCATCGCTGGGACCTCGTGGACGACCACGACAAACGGGCGGTCAAGGATCACGTGCTGGTGAAGCTCCATGACGTGTGGCCAAGCCTGTCCGACCACCAGGTGTGCTTCTTCTCGTCCATGAAAGTAAACTCCGGGTGTGGCTGGGAGGTGTTGGTTAAAGCCATGGATGGCGTCTTTCAACTCGCGGAACAGGCCAGACTCACGAACTCGTTTTGGTGAGTATAGAGATAAGTACCACAGTCTTGCATTTGTGTCAACCGGAAATCCGCGGGATATTACGCCTTGTTTTGGACTAGGAATTGAGTAGCCACTCAGATCGACCGATAGGACATCTTCAACCCACATCTCCTAACCGAGATGTCCCGTCATTCCGGATCGGCATATCAGTGGATGTCGTTTGGTAGATCCAAACGTGTAGGTCGAGAAACACTATGTTCGATCGTAGCAACTTCGCGAACTTCCGGTTGATCCAAATGGCTGGGTATTTCCGTGTTCGTAGACATTCTTAATTAAAGTGGCGATTCAGCGCAATATAATCAATTCGGATAAATTCAAATCAGGTTGAGGAATCTGGCGGGATTCTTCTTCCAGTGCCTCTCATCTGCAAGTTCTTGAGGAATACCTGGAGCATGTAGACGTTTAGAAATTCTCAGTTGTAAAAATAATAATATAAAGCTATTTTTTACATCCAAAATGGCTACTTGGTGCCCCTTAACCCTCTCAATGCTGAAGGCAACCGTCGAAGGCCCTCACAAGCAGTGTATGTGCCTAATCCAGCAGGGAGAGAGTTAATTAATTATGTTGAGTATATTTATGTTGACTGCGGTATTCGTATGTTAAAACGCCATTTACTAGTAGTCAGCTGGCTAATATAAAGCTAAATTTATACGGTACATCCAAAAAGGCTACTGACTGACCCTTAATTAATTGTGTTATATTTGCATTGACTGAATTAGTCATACATGTTAAAACGCCATTTATATTTTCAGCTGGCTGAAGGAAATCGTACAAGAGTGCACGTTCTACTTGCTATCCATATCATACCAAATCCAACGGAAGCAACACGACTTAGACGGCCAACTTTACAGAGCTACCAACAAACTGGCAGTTCTGCAATCAGATTGCGACGAAGTAGTTCGGATGCTGAAGGCAGAGTTAGATAAAGAAGTGCTAATACTGTCCCGCCATATAAAGGAATATTTAAAGTCTCCTCTTTTGAAGAAAGCGATGGAAAACCTAGAGATTGAAGACATGCCCGAGCTTCATGTTCATACCATGAGAAACAACGAACTTACACAGGAGGAAGCCGACTGCATGCACGTGGAACGAATCATAGACATGCTAGACACGAGTGAAGTTATTCAGAGATTTATGAATACCTTCGGACAACAGATCATGGAGGATTTGACGAAAGGGATGTCGGATTTGGGGAATAACATGGACCAGATCGTGAACGTCCTAAGGGATTCGAACTGTTCGCTGGGCTCGTTCAAGGCAATCCGTTCATTCGATACAGACGACGCAGCCATGGTCACAAAACGCCTAAATAAGTCTTTCGTTCATAAAGTCCAATCATATATAGACTCAGAGCCAACGGGACGGCCGATCGTCTTGAGGACGGGGAGTGTTGTGAGAGGTATTCTAGGGACCATTAGCAAAGCCAAAAGACGTCCGTCCGTCTATGAAATTACGGACTACCGGATGTTCATCATTAAAACGTCATGCTCAATTGCCGCCGAGATGGCTAAAGATGAGGAGATCCTGTACACACTCGTGTCTCGCTATACCACCAAAATCAATTCCGAAATCGCCAAGATTACACAATGTGTGCCCACGTTCATAACCAAGATCACTCGGCTGATTGCAGAAATTAACCGCGTAGGATCTGAGAACTACATGGAGCGGGTGGACCTTCTGAGAACGATGGAACAATTGGAGCAGCAGAAGGACCTCATCCGCGGTTATGGCTACATCTACATCAAGGACACGCTGCCGGACGACATCATGATAAAGCTGGTGAATCCTGGCTTCAGTTCCTCGAGGAAGGTCAAGGTATCGCTGGCTTGCAGTGACGACGGGACAGAGACTCCTGATTACGTCAGCCAGGTGCTGTGGAACAGGTACCAGAGGGGACAGCTGTCCGTGGATGACAAGGAGGAACCTATTACAGTGAAGTACTACGTCCAGCCTCCTCCAGATGATGAAATGTACAAGGAGATTACAAAGATAAGGTGAGCTGAACACGCGCCTGTCATTTGACAATGTAACATATATTACTCAAAATTTGCTAGGGATCACTATTAAGGATATTATTACATAGTATATTATTTTCCTACCAAAGTAGTACGATCCTTAGCAAATTTTGAGTAGTATATTTGTATTGCTGAAATATTCAATGTTGCACAGCACAAAATTAATAATGTAGTAGCCTTTTGCTGTATAAACTAATCAAAATCTGCTAGGGATCTCTATTAAGGGTGGTATTATATTATATTATATTTCAATATTATGGGTTATTTAATAATCTTTTCCTACGAAAATAGTACGATCCTTAGCACATTTTGAGTAGTATAGTTTGTATGTTAGTTTTGTTGTTGTTATTGTATACAGCATCATGTGCTCCATCCTCGCATTCAAGGGTACTGTAATTACGTTCAAGAATTCACTCCATTGTTGTACAATGCAGCGAGTCCTGAGTGTAATTATGTACCCCTGGGCCGGTATTTATAAAAGAGCTTATCCAAAAGAAATTATTACGCCGAAAATCCTAGACGACATTTTCGCCTCAGACGTTCGCTAGACGACTTACACCGATGAGCAACTGATTAAATGTTAACGTAGACACGGAATATTGTTTGTGTCCGGAATTGTTGACAACGACAGAGTTAAGACTTTAAAAAAAACTTAGCTAAGATTTTAGCTGAGCCTTTTAATTATTGAAGACTTAAGTCTGTGGCTCAGCAAAGTCTAAATGTTCAGACTTACGCCCAAAACAAGCCCTTTTATGAATACAGGCCATGGAGCCGTATTCACGAAAGGGTTTAAGTCAGTTTTGGGAATATATTTGTTCCTCAAAAACGTACTTAAACCCTTTCGTGAATACGGCCGTTACTGTGCGAGGATGCATGTGATCGCTCACCTAGAATAGTGGATATGGATGATGAATATATGAAATCGTTTTCACCTATTAACATGAAAATAACTGCAAAGAACATTGATTTTGGCATGAATGTCGCTACCGTTTTTGCACATGCACACGTACGTCCAAAACTGATCTGGGAACGCAGCATACTATACACGGTACTTTACAAAGCATTATATAGTTCATTTTCCCCCCGAAGTTGTGCACGCGGATATCGTTTCTGATATTGTTGTAGCATAAGGGGGAATAGCTTGAGGGACATTCCTGAATTAGGAATCATTCCTGAATGAGGAATCCTTCAACGGGGGAAAATCCACGGTCGCGTTTCTCATACACGTACGGTATAGTCTAGCTGTTTCCAGTAAAGGTTTCTGTTTTACTGGAATTGCAAGCTTGGTCTTCATGTGAATGTGTGCTTGCTGTTCACTTCGCTTGCCTTTGTGTAGAGGTATCGTAAGTTACTGTCTACGGTATTCGTGAATGTTTCGCTCTATGTGATAATAAGTCTGATGTACACGTACATTTTAAGCGTTCGGAGCTTCTTTCTTTCAGCATTCGTCTCCTCAGTATATAGAATTCAATTTGAAATATATCATTTATTGAACACTAATATAATACTTCTATTCTTCTTTTCTATTCACTATAGTATGAACATTGCTGGTTAAATGCATACAATCACGTGGTTTTTAAAAGAAACACCATATTTCGTATTTGTTACATTTTCCGCAGGTCCCAATGGTTTTCAAGACATTCATAGATATTCATAGTTTTGGAATTATTCTCGCGATTGTATGCCTTTAATATTCAAAATGTATAAATAAAAGTACATATTACATCTTCCATTTTAATATCCTTTTTAACTGAGAACATAGCCGTAAATACAGAACTATAGACCCGAGTATCGTTTCAAGAAGCTCTCTTTGATACCAAAGCGCTCTTGTAGCGCTCTCGTGACGATCGGGCAGTTACGATATAATATGAGAGCACTGTGGCCTTGTAGTGGATATGAGAGAATCGTGAAACGATTACCCGAAGAATTACAACAAAATGGTACGGCTCTTGTGCAAGCTTGAGACTATGGTAGGGTTGAAACGGAACAGAACAGAACAGGAGTTTATTCTCTTTAAAATAAATCACATACAGTGATATGGAGAATACATACATTTACAGTCAATTATATACACACATAAATATTAAGGAACAGAAGCATATATTATATGCATCCTGTTTTTAATGAATCCGACGAATTTAATTACAAACTTGACGATATGGTAGGGTGGGGAAATCCTTCTACCAAACCCCACCCACACCTTGTACCATGGCATACCCCAATTTAAACAAAAACTGTCATATTTTCCTATTGCGAAGAATAAACCGAAAACTTATATTTAATGTGCCATTAGTTACTGAATGCAGATATGGGTGTGAATGTATACCATTTGCACGTTGCACGTCTGACTGTAGCAAGACTGTGCGGTTGCCAATGGATTGCCCCTGTATTGATCATTCAGCTTATTAATAATACCTTGTTCAAGATTTATTTGGTTGCAGTGAGGTTTGGACATGACTACAAGTATTCACTATTAAAGTGGCATATTTAGGAAAGGGCGTTAATTTCTGGGCCGGTATCCTATAAACAGCTTAAGACTTAAGTCAGCAAAACACTAACTTTGCAATACATTTTGACTCAGTTTTCTTTATTGGATTAGTCTGAAGTTTTAGACATAGATTCGAAAAAGTTTGACTGAGCCAATTACAGAAAACTTGGTAAAAATAGGTTGACAATTGAGGTTTTTGTTGTTGACTTAAGTCAATTAAAAACTTAAGCTGTTTATAGGATACCGCCAGTGTTTTGACCCATACCACACAATGCCATGTTCGTTTGATCATGAGACTATTTTAAGTCTATATATATCATCTGTCTCTCATACACTACGCATTGCCCTCGTATACTGCTCTGCGCATGACTATTGTTTACAGACAATATGCGTACGCTTACATATTCTAAACTGTTTTAAACTTAACTAATAACTTCTGATTTATTCCAAACTTTAAAACATAACTTCTGACTACAGTTCTGAATACATTGCATGGTGTTCTTGGCTATGATACTAATACAATTCTCCTGACTTTTAACTAAATATGAAAATATGTACCTAAGTTATAAGGGAAAACCTAGTAAAATGTCGTATATATTATCTCAGGTACAAATTAATATTATATAATTTACCTATCTGTAAGTGTGTACTTATTGAGATTTGATGAAATAATGTTGTATTATGTCTACAAAAGTGTAAGTTAATTAAGTACATGGGACAACAACTATATAATGTGAAATTAAACCGTATTTACAAAACCGTTGATACATTGATGATTGAACGGCTTGCATGTGTTCAATATTAGTATTGTTATTTTTGTTGTCGCGTTTGTTTATTCATTCATTCATTCATTCATCCATTCATTCATTCATTCATTCATCCATCCATTCATTAATTAATTCATTCATTATTTAATTTTTATTGTTTTATTGTTTATTATTTATTTGTTTATTGTTTGTTTGTTTTATTATGTGTAGTATGTGTGTTATTCATTCATTCATTTATTTATTTATTTATTTATTGTTTGTTTTATTATTTGTATTGTTTTTATAGTAAATGAAAGCATTTTATTATTATTATTATTATTATTATTAGTAGTAGTAGTAGTAGTAGTAGTAGTAGTAGTAGTAGTAGTAGTAGTAGTATTTTGGATTTATTGCTATTATTTTAACTAAAACAAATCAATGTTTTTTAATATTATTATAATAATAATTATTGTTATTATTATTATTATTATTATTATTATTATTATTATTTGCTTGTATTCAGGTGCTTGGATCACACATCAGTCGCAAGGTTCATCGGCATGACAAGAGCGGAAGACCGGGCGGCTTTCATCTTCCGCGAGGAGCTGATGCCCGTGAAACGTTTTCTGAATCGCCCGAAAGTGGACAAAGATTGCCAGTACCAACTGTCCGAGGTTGTGCCCGTGATACTGGAAAGCATCGTGGAGGGGCTCGGACGCATTCACAAAGAAGGCCTAGTCCACATGGAACTCAGCGCGGACACCGTGATGGTAAGAACAGGGACATCCTCTAAAATACGGGTCCGATGTCTCCTTAAATGAAATACATTCGCGGTTTGTTGACATATTTCATGGTCAAACGTATTTTACCTGATAATATAGATTGTATTTGGCTCCACAGATATATTGGGCAAAAATCTACGTTTTCCACATGTCCCACTGATTTTCAATATTTCATAGTTTTTCATAATTTAAATTTGTAATATTTGTTAATCGAGAGATACAAAAATAAAATATAATATGAAAATATTGAAACCCACTAGGATATGTTAAAAATATAGCTTGTTGTACAATATGCATGTGCAGACACATCAAACATTGTATTGAGGTAAAATACGTTTGACCATGACATATGTTAACAAACTGTTACTGTTAGTGATACAGTCAGACCCCGGTATACCGGACACTTCCGTTTCTGTTAAAATCTGACCGGTAAGCGAAACAACCGGATCATCGGATCAACCATTCATCGATTTAAAGTATATATAGTAGGAAATCTGGATTGGTTAAAAGTTGACCGGTAAGCGGAGGAACCGTGTTAACGGAGACCGTTATAACGGGGTCTGACTGTACATGTCTTTAAAGTACCGGAAACAACTCCAATCTTAGCCATATAAACTACACCATTGGAGTTATCCTTGCCTTAGAGTTGCCGCATTTTGTACAATAAGACCCTGGGTATCGTTTCTCGAAGCTCTTTTAGCCGCTAAGAGACCATAGCACTCTCTTTGCCGATAGCTAATGCACTGCTAAAAGAGTGCTATGGTCCCTTAGCGGCTAAGAGAGCTTCGAGAAACGATAGTCTGGTAGTGCAATAATAGTAAATATTTGGGTTTAAAAAAAGAGAGACTGTCTTCTGCTGTTGATAGGCGAAGTGTTTTGAAGACCCTGAAAGTTCAATAATAGTAAATATATGTTATTAAAAAGAAACTGTCTTCTGCTGTTAATAGGTGAACGGATCTGGCCACATCAAGCTGAGCAACATGGGCCTGCCGCGTGTAGCCAAACTTCCGCTTGATTGCGGCACGATAGAGGCTGGCGACTTCACTGCGCTGAGTCCTGAGGTTCTTAAGGGAGAGAAGTACACGAAGGAAGCTGACGTCTACAGCTTCGGGCTGCTCGTGTCGGAAATCATGCTGCCCGACCGCCCCTTCGGAGCTCAGCGGACGTGGGCTTTGGATAGGTTCATCAGAACAGTAGATCCGGCAGCCATGTTGGAAATCCCCGAACCGGATTACTCCGAACCACTCGCGACTCTCCTCCGCACTTGTCTGCTGTTGCCTCCGAAAAATCGGCTGGATGTAAGAGAAATAAGTGACTTGATTCAAGAGATGAGAGAGGACGGTATATTTAGCTTGGTGGGCGGTCAGAGGAAAGACGTCCCGAGACGCCCTAGTGCGCTTTGGGGCATTAGTCCATTACAACTAGCCTCGTTGGAAGGATTGATGCGCTAATGATGAAAGTTGTGTGTATGAACTGACAATGCATTGTATTGAAGGATACATGTGAGTGAAATCATGAAACTTTCCAAAACAGGAAGTGTTATGGAAAACATATTGACGAAAATTGTCGTAAATGATGCTTAATTTATATTGCCTTGTGGAAAATGTACATGTATATACATAATAGCGCCATGCACAATCGAATGTTTGACGGATTGAGAGAGCTACGCACACCGTGTATTTTATTGCATACTAATACTACTCCGTGTCTGCATAATATGCCAGGATATAAATTTAAATTGTAACTGATTATTCTACGAAACATGTTTAGTATGCCTACTATAATTGTATTCACAACTCAGACTAATTTTAGTGGAGGCAATATGTTGACATATTCGCCTTGCGTGGGAGTCGAACCCACACATGTTAAGACAAGTGCGTCAGTAACTGGTCGTATTACTGAAACAAAGGCTAATTTATAACGTATACTGAGATCCTGTTGTATTTTTAATAAAAGTTGATATTTATTGATAAATATTTCTTGCCTTTTTTGTGTGTAGTTTTTTATATAATTTAGTCGAATCAGTTTTATTAAAAACTGATACTCCTCATATACTACTGGTTGTTTATTTAACTACTAGTACTCCAGATACCAGCAAACTCCCATATAGGGGTTTCAATTCATGTCATGCCAACATATACGTTTATTCTAAACCATACTCTATAGAATGTCCATCGTTGTTGCAAAGGTTTAGCTTGTATTATAATAGAAGCCATGCGAACCCGGAAGTTGATTGTCGCACATGCG
>JAUTBX010123839.1:0-10672 GCA_032361465.1 Lepetodrilus tevnianus | reverse complement strand
GTCGGGTTTCGATCGTCTAGTGTGCGGTGGGTAGGAGATCGGTCGCCGATTTGTATCTATTTTTATTCGTCGCCGACCGATCTCACAATATCTAGCATGTCTTGATATTCGTCGGCGAGACTAAAAATCGCAGTCGCCGTCCACCGCACACTGGGGATTTCCGTCGGCCGACGCAAAATTGGCGACCGGTCGCCGACGAGAATCTCAAGTGTGCGGTCGGTATTAAAGACAACACACGGGCTAGTCTACTATTTGTAGGTGTCCACGTAACATAAAACAACGCTGACTTTTTTATATTTGTATTTCTGACTATGCCTTTGGTTCTCGGACGTTCAAATTAAATAATTTCATTAAATAAATAGTAGGCTACCTCAGATCATCACCAGCAGTAGCAGTTCAGTCTCGGACAAGTTCAGTTCGAATCAGAAGTTCAAATTAAATAAATCAAAGTACTCACAATTTCACAAACATAACAGTAACAACTTATTAATGCACTCCTAGTACAGTCATATTACAGCAGGAGAAAGAACGGCGAGCATCAAAGTACTCACATCAAAGTACTCACAAACTGTAAAATAACAGTAACAACTTATTAATTCACAAAGGCTCATTTACAGCAAGAACAGTTAAAACAAATGATGTGATCGTGTGGTTGCTTATTCTTTCTCGACTTCTAATGTGCGACCTCTCTAATAATGAACCAAGCCATGAACGCTCCGCTGGTCTCACAAATTAGACCAAATTAAAAAGATGTAAATGAGACCATTTGCCTATAGTCAAAGATCCGACATTAGACCGATCGGGTGGGAACCACAACCCCACCCCTACCGCCACCCCCATAAAATACACTTTGAGCACACACCCATAAAATACACTGACACCCCCACCCCCCACCCCACAACCCACCACCCCCACACACACCCAACTGAAAGTCTGGATCCGCTCCTGTAGTCTGTTTCGTCATAGCCCAGAAATATTCGGCACCGATATGCCCACACCTCCCATCGACCAGCTCTTCTATATATAGATAGGTCGGACTCCGTTAAGTAGTCAACTGTGTTTATCATTCCTGTCCGTATACCATGCAGAGGCATCGTCCCGGTGCTCCTCCACCATTGACCGTGAACATGCTGCTCACACCAAGTGACGACTGTCAACGAAACATGTGAGCTGTGTCTTGGAAGAAGCTGCCGGATATTGCTGGTTTCTTCTTACCAGGTACGTGCATGAACGGTGCCATTGCTTCCAAGAGGTTTGCCCAGCGCAACCACGGTACTGTATGGTCGAAAGGAGGGTAAAAATGGCGGTAGATTATATTGATTCATAGTTGCGCCCGGTTTGTGTTTGCTTCTTAGAGAGCAAGCTTTGAGTCCTGTTTGCACTCCCCAGATGTAGATCTATATCTAACGTCATGTCAATCTTCGTCATGTCTTACTAATAATTATCATATTGTCGAACGACATCGCTTTGCTGACACCGTGGATATCCCTTATCATTCTAAACCTGATATAGGACCTATGTGATATACAGTAGGCCTATAGGTGGCACCGCTTTTCGTGTAAACTTCACTTTCTATCAGTGTGTGCACTGATGATCTTTTATATTGTTTTACATGTATTCTTCCCAAGCTAGTGATCATGGTATGTTTCCTGTGTGTTATTCTTCTATATATAGTCTTGAAAATTGTACGTGAATTCTACGTGTTGTAAATTCTACTTAAACGTGAATAACCAACATCTACTACTTATATATCTATAGTTGGTTTCATGGTATTTATATTGTATTATTTGGCATATATCTAAATACATAGAATTGGAAGTTCTTTTCATTCATGTTCCAAAGATAGAACCCTTCAAGGTCACTCTCGCGGTCAACAACTGCTAAAACGTTAATGAACGTATATCTCTATCGATATTGAACGGCTGATAGATCGATACCGAGCAAATAACATGGGATGTGCTACCAGAATGGTAAGTTAGTATGCTAGATATTGTGAAACACCAATATAATTGCTCTGATGTGTGTAAAAGCCTTTTGCATTTGATTTACGAACACACTGATAGTCTTAATTACTGAACAAGACCTAATCGGTCACATTTACTGATCAGCGCTTAAAGGCATAATATCACCTGTATAATGGACAAACGAATTTCGATCTGAGACTAATTACGCTTGGTGTATCCACCCAACAGTGTTATTTACTGTTGTACCTGTTCCCCAGCACTCGATAGTTATACAAATAATGTATAGATTGGGAGTAGGTAAATAGATATATAAACACATTAGGTAATTGTAAAAGAGGCAAGCACTTTCGTTATTAAATGTGTCATATTTTGTCATTTTATTAACCATAGTGTATTACTTCAAGTATTAGCTATTAAAATGTGTAATTAAAATACATAGTTGATTTTAAGAGTAAAATAATTATTTTGAGGAATTATGTACTTTAGAAAATATATTAATATTATTAATTAACACGAGCATCATCAATAATAGTGGAAAAGAACATTTTGTATAATATGAGAGTTAACATTTTTTTAAATTAAATTCATATATAGATATTTACGAAGGTGATAGTTAACAAATAAATTCTAGAGGGGGCGCAAGCCGGGTGAGCAGCCCCCCTCCCCAAACCCCCACCCCCACCACCCACTCCTGTATCCGCCGCTGGATTAATTATATTTGAATACAACACTTAGCCAATCACACAATTCTAGACATTGATAACTGATAAAAATAAAAATAATAAAAATCAGGAGATAAACATAATCTTTTTCAGGAGCATAACAAAGAAAATGGACAAGACTGTTAACGACGAGATAAGCTTTAATGTGGACCTAATTCAGGCGTCGAAAGATCAGCTAAGTTTCCTGACGGAGGTGGACAAATATCCATGTCTGTACGAAGGTCCCGTTCTACACCGAGCCGTGTACAGATACGAGAACTTCTGGCTTCCTCTTCTCTGCGAGAACCAGACCACATCATGTGAAGCTCCCTTGGACATCCATTGGGCATGGCACTGCCACATGCTGGCGCCGGTTGCGTATCAAACTGATTGCATGGATCGTTTTGGAACGGTCCCCGGCCACAGGTTTCGACAGTCGTTGAAATCACTGGCGGAAATTAAGCCTATGTGGGAGCGCAAATATGGATCAGAGCCTTTCGAGGTGTTCCTGGAACCGGATCTAGTTGATCCAAGATTTAGTTCACCTCTGACATCGACTTTGTCTTACGATATCGTTTCCGCAGCCTCACGTCAGAAGTCGTTTTTCTACCAAGTGTCTCTTCCCCATTACAAAGACCAAAAGTTCCTCAACAACTGTTTACTGCGGTACAAGAAGCATCTATACATCAAGAAGAACAATCCTGACAGTTTTCTTGTCCCCTGTTACGACATTGATTTAATCTGGCATTCGCATCAGCTCCATCCGTCGATTTACAAATGTGACACCGAGGAGATTCTGGGAAGCTTGTACAACCACGATGACACCCTTACGGACAGGACAGAAGGTTCTCGTCTTAATAGAGCAGGCATGTCCACCGCTGAACAATGGAGGGAATGCATCAATGAGAGTTTCTCAAATTTCGGATGCATGTACCGCGGGGAATCTCCGGCAAGGAGACTCAACGATCTCTCCGCTGAAGACCTATTCCAGATGAGCACCAAGACGTCACAGATATCCGTCGGGAAGGTTTCCGTCAGTGCTACTGGCATCAACGGACGGATCAAGCTCTGCGCATTTACCACACCTTACGCCGAAGGAGGACTCCCGTTCCTCGTTTGTCGCGGGCAAGAGAGAGAATGGGAGAAGAACGGGTCCACGGTCACCTTCAACACCAAGTTCCACAAGCAGCTGAAGTTCGTCCTCAAGTACTACAAGCCGACTATGCTCTGCTGCAGTACCACCAGAAAGATCGGAGAGGTTCTGCACGACACCGCGGCGTTGGTGGAACACTTGGGACAAGAAGGGAAGGTCCTGTCCGAGACTCTAGACATCCAGTCCACTCTCGTCGATAGCCCCAAGGTCACGGTGGAAATGACCTTCACCCCTCCGCGTGTTGGGCAGGGAATGTTCTTCATAAAGAGAGGAGACTTCCAAGTTCGGACGATGCCTGAGAATATTGAACAGTTGTGGGGACCGGTTCCTCTACCCAAGAAGCCCACCGGGTCTAATAACGTGATTGTTGCTAGTCATTTGTAAGTATTCGTAAATATAAATGAAGTGGTATATCGGAAGTTAACGAATGCCTATGTATTCGTTTTCGTGTAGTGATCATATTATGACAAATAACACACATTTTAGAGCAGATTCGTTGCAGTGTGTACTGTGTGTATCGTAGATACTAGACAGCCTGAATCTCTTAGCCATGTGTAGGTATTCGTAAATATAAATTGTTGTATATCAAAAGTTTCAGAGCAGATTCGTTGAATGGTGTGTTGTACGTAGTATCGTAGACAGCCTGAATCTCTTAGCCATGTGTAGGTATTCGTAAATATAAATTGTTGTATATCAAAAGTTTCAGAGCAGATTCGTTGAATGGTGTGTTGTACGTAGTATCGTAGACAGCCTGAATCTCTTAGCCATGTGTAGGTATTCGTAAATATAAATTGTTGTATATAAGAAGTTAACGGAATGCCTATGGCTTCATTTTGGTGTGGTAATCACGTAGCGAATATTATGGAGCAGATTCATCGCAGTACGTGCTGTATGTAGTATCGTCAGTCTGAACACCGTAATGCATGCCTTACCAATTCACGTAATTAGTTTTCAATTCAGCATCATGTACCGACCGTCAAGGCGTTTCAAATGTTTCTGTGATTAATTATTTCAGGATCCACAATCATCTTCGCGAGGTCGCCTTCACGGTGCGCGTGATTCACTGCGTAGGTTACGTTATGTCCGCCATACAGGTGTTCCACAGGGATAAAATGGTGGTCGTGGCACACCTGGTTGGATCAGACCAACTCCCCTTTCCTTCACAGGTGAGTAACGCGGTGATTGTATACGTGTGTGTACCTGTATAATACTATACCCGTTGACTACCAATAACGGATGGAATAGATTAACTGATCGTATCCTTGAAGCATACATTCTGTGATTGCTCTTCCAACGGATCCGATGGCCTTTATATTACATCATGTAAATGCAGATGTATGTGTTGTCGAGGAGCTATATATTTTACATAAGGCTTTACAATAGCTGTTATCTCCATATGTCCGAATAAATATATGTTTAAATAAACAATGAATATGCATCTTATTGAAACAAGAGGGCCGTGCCGATCCTAGAATTCGAACCAGAGTTGCTGGATTGCGAGGACAACGTTCTACCGATTGAACCAAAGGGGTAATCCCGCTGGCCGAGATCATTAGGAGAATCTATATCACACGGCTACGTACATTATGAAAAACGTACTGTTGTTGAAAAGAAGGAAGTTACTGACATGGACATAAGTGTCTTAAAGGATGAAACGTTGGTCGATGAGGCTAGTCAATATTTAGTGCTAACGTTGCCGGGTGTGATATTGTAAGATGCTCCTAGTGGTCTCGGCCTGCGGGGTTTCCCCTTTTAGTCGGTAGATCGTTGGACTCGCAATCCAGCAACTCGGGTTCGAATCCCATGCCAGGATCGGCAGTGGTCATGTAACACTAGCGTTGTTGTATATAGTATAATTAATAATGGTATTGGGAATTCTGATTGATTTATAGCTTTCCATGCCAGAACGGTGCGTGTGCGTTAACCCTAAAAGTGGCCAGAGAGCGATCATCATCAAGAACAACCGTGGAGACTGGGCAGTGTTGACGGGGAAGTGGACAGGACTCAGAAAGGGAAAACCTGGGATCCGAGGTAAGCTCTGACCGTGATATGAGCAATGTTCAACGCTACGGATCAGGGGCCGACATTCCTAGAGCTTACCTAGTCCTTGTCAGAGACGTTTCGAAGCAATAGGGACAGTAAGTCTCGTCGGGGTCGTTTCCGGTGATAGGAAGAATGTCGACGGTTGCTATGAATGACTTCTGAATCGTGACGTTTTCAGGTGAGGTCACAAGGGAATGTCGTCAAATGTGTAGCGCATTTAGGTGTTTGACCCGTTTATGTCACTGGATATTGAATGACTCTCGGGATATCTCGTGTCAACCTATTGTTTCGATTTTAAATGATTTATTTTTTAAATTGCTACGAAACGTCTTTGATAAGGACTAGTAACTGTCCCTTCGTGGTTTTATCTTTCTTTCACCGTCAAATTGTTCGTTGCAACCGAGCAGCATCTCTCATTATTGGTAGACGATTATGTACGTAGAATATTTACATGTTCAACATGAAGGCGCTTAATTAATTGTTCTGTTTGCAGGTACCCCCGAACAGAAAGGGAGGCCAGGCGTTCGGGGGTCACCAGGGACGCTGATACTACGGATGTTCTCGCTCCCCAGTGGGCGCGTCGTCACCCGGAACCTCAACTACCACCACGGTGTCTTCAGCTACAAGTTCGCGGACATCACAGTGGACCAGGCGAAGGGCATGGCTCTCGTGGACACCAGCAAGAAGGAGATGGCGGAGAACGTGGCGCTAGCTTTCAGCGTGGCTCTGATGCATGTTCTCTGTCAGCCTAAACCTCCCAACTGGAAGCCAGGCCAGTCTACCAAGCCTGAAGCAACGCCAAGTGGAGATAAGGCTGTGTCGGTAAGCATAGATAAAGAAGGCCTTAGGCTACAGTTGTTGACCGGAAGTGATTACATCTATTCCTCATTGTTGACCGGAGGTGACTACATCTATATTCCTCGTTGTTGACCGGAAGTGACTTTAAAAAAAACATATGCTGTTCTAGATCTTGTCAATTGATTGAATAATTGTGTTACTGGAGCTGTTACAGGATATAACTTATTATAGTAGACAATAGTAAACAAGCCAACTTCACGGATGTATATATTTACTTATTATTTCTTGTTCATTTGTTTTAAATGAATGTTTTAGCCTAAAAGTTTAAAGGTATAACAGACTCACTCGGACTTTGTCTCATTCGAACCTGTTTACTAAGTTGATTCGGACCTGTTTACTAGGCTGATTCGAACCTGTTTACTAGGCTGATTCGGACCTGTTTACTAGGCTGATTCGGACCTGTTTCAAACTGTTATTGAAATCTATTTGTATTCTTGTTGCAGACCATTCCGTCAGAAGACTTCCCTATGGTAATGGCGATGGGCTACATGGAAGAGACGCCGTCAAACTTTTACATGCAGAAGACCTTCGGCCCCACTGTGTGCAGCGGATGTGCCGGGTGTATGGGGGGTGGGGAGGGGACAGAGTTGGGTTCGAACGCTGTGGGGGACATGGGGAGCATGCCAGACGCTGGGGGCGACGCAGGAGGAGACGCGGCCGGCGGCGATGGCGGTGCCTGCGGCGGTTGTGGTGGATGTGGTGGGTGTGGGGGCTGTGGTGGGTGTGGGGGATGCGGCGGATGCGGGGGATGCGGGGGATGTGGGGGATAAACCTAACGCTGTGTTTGGTGAATTTTGTGTTTTTAATCAAGATCGTTTTATGCATGATGACAACATTTTTTTAAAACAAGCATATATTTTTTAATGTAAATTGTTTTCTTAAAGGATGGCAACACATAGTCTGTTAAAATAGGGTACTGTGAGTATACATTCAAGAAACAAGGAAGCGCTGATTTTCCTTGAAAATGCGTCCACGTCAGTGTCTGTTTACGAGGTCGTGTTATAGGTTGCATGGTATCGTTTCTCGGCGCTCTCTTAGACGCTAAGGGACCATAGCACTCTCTTTGCCGATAGCTAATACATTGCTAAGAGAGTGCATAGATATTATAAATTATGTATAATGGTCCCTTAGCGGCCAATAGAGCTTCGAGAAACGATACCCAGGTTTCTTCCTCCCGTAAATTGACAAGCCCGTGGTATAAGTGAAATAATCTTGAAAGCGGCTCTAAACCCCAAATCGGGTGCTGTGTCGGTTTAGAACATGTACATCGCTTATTATTATTATATTTTGTCTTTCATTACTTCATTGTTTACATCTGATTTTAATAAATCAGTGTTTACATATTATATTAAATATCTGTTTGATTGTTGTCAAATGTTTTATATATTAGATAATATTTATCAAGACGGGTATCAAATAAAAAGTGCTATGCATATTTTTTAGAATATGTGCTACTGTATAACATAATAACATGCTCCAAAGGTTAGTTATTAGACAAAGGTTTGTTATGCTCGTGTTATAACAGTGTTCAGTGCTATTCACCGTTGTAAAGTGAATTGTACCTTACTTTTGCTGTACATATAATTAAGTAATTAAACTTACGTGTACATGATGATACACTTAAACTGTTATGTTTAACTCATTATTAACATAATGAATAATTTATATTTTCAAAATAGATGTACCAATTTTAGAATCCATTCCAAGGACCAGCAGTAAACTAAGTGTTTAGACTACTGTAACCTTATCCCTTCTGGATTATGCACAGGCACAGCTCTTTAATGGGACATCTCCGGTTGCCTCCAGCATGGAGAGAGTTAACCAACTTAGTATATATTCACATATGCAAATGCTTTAGGAGTAAGAATCATTATTATGAAGAGTATATCATAATGCACTCTAATAATGCACTATAATAATGCACTATAATAATGCACTATAATAATGCACTATAATAATGCATGTTCGTCGCGTGTTATGAGAGTATCCAACAATAAGTGATTGTACCTAGGGAAAATATTAACATTGGAAGGTTTAAAGAGACAAGCTTCTTCAGTTGTGTAACTCTGTTTAATCACAGGACTTTGAATACTTATAATAACATATTATACTACAGTATATATCTATATAGTAAGAGAGAATGCATCAAAGGCTATACGTTAGCGTTACAAAATATAGATAGATCGTATAATATGTTATTATATAAGTATTAAAAGTCCATTGTTTAATACGATATATCCATATATATCCTACTGTATATTCATATAATATTGTGTACGTGCCTCTGTATGTATTGTATAACGCGTTGTTTGAATTATTGAAGAGATATATAAACAAAGTTGTTATTAAAGTTCTTCCATTGAGTTTACTTTCTGGGCTTGTTGATTATTTCCCCGGAAAATCTGTGATTCGTGAACAAATGTTTTCAATATAGTCTGGCACCTCTTCTTGCCAGATTGACCAGCCATTGCTCTGAGGCATCTCTGGTCGCCTCCAGTGGAAAGAAGGTTAAAATTAGATAGTGGGTGCAGCTGATGAGCTTTGAATCACAGGAGTTTTAATAATTATAATAAAATGTGATATCATCTACTAGTATCTATGTAGTTTGTGTATGAATGATATAACATTTATTATAATTATTCAAAGTCCTGTGTTAAAAAATACTCACGTGTACGCCTGCATAATGAGCCCATCATACGCTACCAAACAGAGTCTGTATTATATTATAATAGCATACGTAATCTGTATTGAGATCTAGACAACAAAAGCGTATTTGATACGCGTATAAGAGAGAAAGATGCGTCAGTGACTCAGTTGAGAAATGTCGAGGACAAACATCGTTCAGGAATTCGAGAACTAGGTTTGTCTCGGCCATTGTGTATATGCAGCTCTACACGGCTGACTGATTTCAGTTGACGATGGATATATTATTGAGGGACCACGACTTACGACACGGGTATGTATTTGGTGTCTAAATGTGTTTGTTACTTCTTTGTCTTAGGTGTCGTAGTGTTGGAATCAGATACATCATACGCCAGGTAAGAGTGTCACGATATTTTCCTACTCTTAAATTTACCATTTCTAGGTCGCGTACGCCACTTGTATAAGGAGCACACGGTGATTTCTCGATATCTAGATAACATTACGTTTTCAAGAAATATTTCCGAATTATAATGCATTAATGAGGCTCTATTCAATGCTATTGTAAACAGGAGTAACTGATTATATACACAACCATTATGTGCAAACATTCTGGTTGATTTCGATGGAATACCTTCTTTTGTGGTGTAGCATAATCCATTTATAATATATGCATTGCATTATTTGCATCTTAAACACTGCATGTACATAATTAATATAAAATTAATATCATAAGTTTAGAAAAAGAAGGAAAATAATAATCTCACGTAATGTTGATTCGATCCTAATATACATTCACAATGTTTGCCATTAGACTACAAATGTAAGCAATAGTAGGAGTGGCCTCCCTTACACTGGAAAGAACAACAAGTTGATGGGACAGTCTGCAAACTTGTAAAGTGAAAATAATGCGGAGGGAACTGCTATTTTGCTGTTCTTGAGGAGATAGTTGGGTAGCTGTCCTTATTTAGCAATATTTTAGCAAGTCAGCAGCGTGCACAGAGTAGAAACCTAAGTACTGAGGTTTAGGCTAGAAACCGAAAATGGAACTTTCTTCACTTTTTTTTCTTCTAAAAATAAATTCCTTTTCAACTTGTTCAAAGCAGAATATTTGGAAATTTAATTAAAGATTATGATATATGCCACATTTGCTGAATCTATATCATGTATATTATGTAGGCCTGTGTTTCTTTTTACAGTATTCAACATTCAGTTACAATGTTCAACAGTTTATGCTATACCATCGAGTTACCGGTTTTCGGGGTATTAAGGTTCGAAGCGAGCTACGCACGAACTGTTGAAGATTGTATCTA
>JAUTBX010123828.1:0-10672 GCA_032361465.1 Lepetodrilus tevnianus | reverse complement strand
TCTAACACCTTATTTACCTAGTCTTAGACGTCAAAATAATAATGTTGCATTGTCTGCATGCCATAATATGTGAAGTTATATGATTTTGGCGGTCATTTGGGATTTTGGGGTCAAAAGTGACCTTTGCACTATATTTCAGGCCGGTACCAAACTTTTTCTTTAACTAGGGTGCATTAGGAACACAAAAAAACATGTCGCTTGCTTTCATCAAAAAACTTGCACGGAAGCCCAAAATCGTCGCTATGCTGCCAGACTAATTACGTCGTTAAACTTTAGAAACGTCAAGTTAGGTTTGGTAAACATATTCTTGTATTTATCAACTAATGTCAATTACTTGGATATACCTAGTTACTTGTTAGTCAAACATGCTTCATATGTTAACTTGTTTCAAATATAATGAATGAATGACAAGGTGAAGTAAACAAGGAATGCACAGGACAATGTAAAGTAATAGAATCACTGTTTGTTGACATATGTCATAGTCAAACGTATTTTACCTGAAATAATATAGAATTGATTTTTCTAATTTAGTATTGTATTTTTAATCTCACGATAAAAACAAGATTAAAAGGTTTTGAATAATATGAAAATATTGAAAAACAGTGGGATCTGCGAAAATTTGAGCTTGCCCAATATACTTCTGTAGACAAATCAACTGCCCATACTGTTAAGGTAACATACGTTTGACCATGAAATATGTCAACAAACCTTGATTGTATGCTTTATTCAATTCAACTCTGATATGTGTAAACATAAATGTTTAAACTGTTATAACAAATATATAAGGTGTTTAGCATAATATATGTTTTAAAAGACCAATTAGTGTGATACAAACATACATTTTATCCCATACCATGTACGTTTATATATTCATATTGTGTCAACTTTCTTCTACTTCACGAATGTTCATTTATGCAAGTTCATTTACATCATCACAAAAACATTCGCACACATGATATGGAATAGGATTATCGGCTAAATACGTTGTTAATCACGTACAAATATACGTGCATGCTAATCCACTACCTTCCTAATAGGTATTAAGCAAGGTTCATTATTCTGACCGTCATTCTTTATTACATATTTGACACATATGGTTTTACCATAAGCGCTGTCGCTTCACTGCGCCAGCATACATGCGATAAGTGACAGTGTGCCGGGTTTGAATCCCAGTGAGCGCCGGAAGACACACGGTCTAAAGAATTGGATATGTTGATCCAATATGTTTATGATTAGTAACCAGGAGTGTTGGTGCTAATACGATTTGGCAGTGTTAAATTAATCTGCGACAACTTCTGACACGAAAACAGGGGTCTGATTTCAATGATCTGCAGCATACCTGTTAGCTTTACGTAAAGATCCATGTGGAATCTGATTAGAGTCTGATCTTGCTGAGGTTCAGACGCTGACGGAGACTGGGCGCCTTTGAGTTAATGCCCTTATGAACGTTGAAGGTGACAGAAAAAAGCTGAGACACCACTTGGGAATTCTATAGCATGATATCGTGTATGCTTGGAGTTGTTGTAGGCCTATGCCTTGCAGATGCGTCGACATTACTTTGGCTGATATATCAGTGCTTTCTCCATCTCTCACTCTGTCTGTCTGTCCGTCTCTCTCCCTATCTATATCTTCCTATTTTTTCTCTCTCTCTCTCTCTATATATATATATATATCTTTCTCTCTCTCGCACACGCATATACAGACACACATGTATGCAGAAAAGAAAGAGAAGACAAAAACCACCAGAAATTGCAAGAGGGTAAGATATATATATATATATATACATGTATATATATATATATATATATATATATATATATAGAGAGAGAGAGAGAGAGACACACACACACACACAGACTTATTTCTCTTTTGTACTCTATCTTGTTATTTTTGGTGGGTTTTTTTCTGCATACATGCGTGTGCGTTTGTGTGTGCGTATTTGCGCATGCGTGTGTGTGCACACATGATGTGTGAACATAAAACAAATTGAAATTCACATACATAACGAATAAAGAAACTTTGGCATACATAAACATATTTACTAGTACATATTGTTTAGACATGGCATCACCCTAAAAGTGTTTGTAATGCATAAACTGTTTCGAATATCCGAACGCCTTCTTGCTTAGATCATAGGTGAGTTCAATAGAGAATACGTATTCATACGTATTCATATGTATTGCTACAGAAGCCGTTCAGCAACACGTGTTCATACTTTTCACTACGCGCCCAGTCATTTTCCTATTAACCCGTTCAAGATAGAATACAGGCAATACACTACGCACAATACTGGTATTCAATACGTATTCTCTATTGAACGCGCCTCATATTAACAGTTAAAATCAACGTATCTATAGCTATTCGTTTTTTAATTGCTTTACATATGACAGTTTATCATCTCAGACTGAAATAGTGGTCAACTGAAAAGTACGTGTTCATTTTATTCCAATTTTCTACGATTTAAAAACGATAAAAACAATAATATATTTTGTATTCGTTATGGCTAAATACATTATCATAATCCCTCAATAATGTCAATCCTAATGAATCAACTGTATTTATAGAACAATAGCTTCACACGCCAACACAATAAGCTAACAATAACAATATTATTAACTAATAAACAGAGAATGCTATAGTCCAGTCAGTAACCCCCCTGACCAATCGCAATTCTCGCATAAATTATGATAATAGGGCACATCAGACATAATCAAGACATATCGCTTACGAAAAGAAAGAAGGATGAATCTGATTGGTTGGCACTTGACCTTTCGCTGACGGAGCCTGACCGCTCATTGGCCGAGCCTACACACCTGCGGTTCCAGGTAAGAAATAGGGTAGCTGTTATGGATTAGGGGCTGCAGATTTTGGAGAGAAGCTTAACCATACGCGACATATCGTTGTTAATCCGCCATGCCCAGAGCATTCCTAATGAGTGGGAAAAGGAAGAAGGAACTAGGAGTTATGTTCGCTGAAGAAGGTAAGAAATACTTTTACTTTTGAACAAGAACTAATATTTAAGAAAGCATGCATATTAATGCTTTTTTTTTTCTTTCTTTCTGTTTTGTGCAAGTCTTAACGTTTTTATTTATAAAATATTTATTGTGAATAATATTTAAATTGTGAATCTTTACCATTTGTTGGTATACAAGTCAATGTGTATAATCAGGTACTATCCATATTAACCGAAAACGTCAGTTAATATCTATAATACATTTATATTCATTTGCATTAATTTCCCCAGGTCCAAGGGAATATAGACTTGTTAAAATAAATGATTGATGTACAACAATATTCTGATCTTTTAAACAATTCTACCAATAACTGAGATACAAAAAAAATGTCCCAGGGAATAATGTCTTTACCGTTACCAGTGGATGAATCTGGGATGTTCTCTCTATAATGAGTATTACTCGAATACAAGCAAGTTTGTATAACGTGTATTAAGACTGAAACATTCAGTTAAAGTGTACATATATTACCTGTTATACACATTGTAACATATACATTATCAGAATATTAGCTGGTGATTATACACTGTAACATATCAGAATAGTGGGTGAATTAATAGTATCTATATGTTATAATTATATGTGGAATCGTGGATATACTAGAATATATGAGCAGTAATTGAATTGTTCATATACGTTTTGTCTATGGCGTATACTTATATTAGGCATATGATATTAAATGTAAGTGCATTAACTTAATCTTTCCATATAATGCATACATCAGTCTACTTATAAAATATATGTTGTGATATCAATACAATTTTCGAATGCAAACTTCTAAAAGAGAATTTTCTAAATTTTCTATATATTTATTATTGATCAGGGGCGGTATCCTATAAACAGCTTAAGACTTAAGTCAGCAAAACACTAACTTTGCGACGCATTTTGACTAAGTTCTCTTTATTGGATTAGTTTGAGGTTTTAGACATATATTCGGTAAAGTTTGACTAAGCCAAAAACAGAAAACTTGGTCAAAATAGGTTGATAATTAAGGTTTTTGTTGCTGACTTAAGTCAGTTAAAAACTTAAGTTGTTTATAGTATACCGCCCCAGCTGTCTTATAATTCGTTCTACGACGTCTTACAAAGTTATTCATCTATTGCCACTGAACATTTTTCTGGTGGTGTTTTTACCTTTTTGGAATTTTATATGATTACTATGGTTGTTCTTCGCTTTAATATTTAGAAAAAGAAAAATGCTTTTAAGGAATTTAATTACTTATTTAAGTACGTGCATGCATTTATAGTACCCGGTATACTTTAGTGAAGGTCTAGAAATACCAACTAAATTTTCAGAAATGAAAGTTCACATATAGTGCATATAGGCCTATATACATTTACGATACATACTAATGAAGCTCTAGAAGGTGCAAAAATACCGACGAATTGACATTTTCATAAATGTATAACATATTTTTAAATTATAGAAATTATCCAGATGTAATATAGATGTCATACTATTTTTAATACAGATAATAAACAAGTAATACACCTGGTAAAAATTATATAGCAAACAAAAACAAAATACAAACAATGCTCTGCTGTTAATTTGCATATAACCGTAATTAATTTCCATTAATTTCCATTCCCAAAACCAGGTACGTGCGACGACTCAGACACGTGTTCCGGTGATTCATCGGACGACAGTGGTGTACCTGAGAGTCTCCAAAGTTCGGAGGTATACCACGTGTCTCCCGATCAGATCTCACGGGACGTCAACCAACTCCATCCCTCGTTTATCTCGCCCCAGAAGTCGGCATTTGCGACGGTACCTAGATTCAGCGCCATCCACCCTGCGGACAGACTGACGTCATCAGGGATGTGTCAACGAGTCCCATTTCCGGTACCAGCGCTGAGAACTCACAGCAAACTGGACCACGAGCAGACGACATCCGGTTGGTCTTTGTACAGTCCTCCTGCCTTTCCGGTTTCGTTGCCCAGGCTCCCGTCCATCTGTGCTAAGACTCCCCCAGACTATCAGACGACGTGCTCTAACGTAGACACTAGTATTCCATTCACAACCTACCTGTTGAACCTCACCCAGTTCTTGCACAAGTCGTCTGCTAAATCAGCAGACGACACCCCTTCGACGTCCGGGGAATCTGAAGAGTGTGCGCCGCGAGCCAACAGCAACGTAACAAACGTCGAAGATCGAGAGTTCCACAGAAAAGACTTATCTCATGGATTCCAAACGTTGTCTCCTCATCTTTTAACGTCGTCTCCTCTCCGACAACAGTTGACGTCGCAACCAACGCTGGCATCGTACAGTAGCAAACTGTACACCAAGCCACAGACCAACCTGACCCTGGGTGGGGCCCTCACCCCGGGTATCGGTGCCCTCCACCCGGCATTCCTACAGCTCGGGGGTACCCACCATCGACGACAGACCGCAGACAAACCCCCGCCACTCAAGAAATACAAGTGCGATACATGTGGCAAAGCTTTCTCTAGGAGTAATACTCTTGTTACTCATAAGGTCAGTTGGATATTTTTTCTAAAAATTAATTTACCTAATACATGTACAGTGGAGCCCCGATAGTCCGGCCTTCGATAATCCGATTCCCCCGGTATCCGATCGGTTTTGACTTGTAACCAAACGTTTTACTATATAACTGGCCTCGATAGTCCGATGATTCGGGCTTCTTTTTGTACATGTATTTATAGTTATTATTATATAGTGATACGAGTCGGAATGTTTAGCAATTTTGTGTGTGATAGTATTACGAAATATTGTTCGTTTGCATACATGTTGTACATTGTTTCGTATTAATATTTATGTCTCGTTTACCACTGATAATGGTATAAGAAAAATAAAATAAAATTTGAAATTGTTAACAATATTCTGATTACTTCGACTTTTAAGATGTACAAAAGGCTTTTATGTCAATTTAAAAAACATTAAGCATGTTGGGTTTTTTTTTAAAAAGAGAGAGTATAACTGTGTCTAATAAGGCATTTGTGGCTGTGCGTATGCAATAATATATAAGCAGTATTAATATGCAATAACAATTTTAACATGCATGTGCAAAGAGATTTAACTAAATTTTATTTTTACTTTACCTACTCGACGTTTATAGTAGCTTAATTCAGTTTTAAATCTAAGTAATAATTATTCGAACGTTACCAGCAAATTAGGAAAATACTATTCTAGAAATATGTGTGGAATACTGCAATTAAATGAATCATGTAAACTGTATTCAAACACATGTTGAAAACAGGTCCAACTAATTTGTATTGCATATATGTACTAGTAATCATATTCGTAAAGGATAGATATAATACGTTAATCTAGTTATCTGTTTACGTAACAATAATTCCGTTGGATTGTTTAACTATTCATGCTTAAAATTAGACCAACAATCCCCTTATGTATAAAATCTAATAATAAAATAGCAATAGTATGTTACTAAAAACTATATCATCACTTTACTATTAATCCAATTCTCACCATCCGTAGGAGATTTGTCTGTAGATACTACTTTTAGTAGCCTGAGCCTAATTAGTGATTGAAGTTTAGTGATAGACAACTGGCGACATTTAAACCTACTGATTACTCTTAATTTAAATTAAATTATACATTCCCAAAAATAATAAACGCATAGGTGAAATCATTTGATAAATTATTCGTTATTATACATTTCATATAAATCATGGAAATGAAACACTCGTAGGGTAAGACACTAGATGGCTTTATAAAACACAATTAACCTTATTAAAAACACATATTTCTACTGTAGTGTTATTTTCCTTTGAACAGTGGTACAATCAAATTCACTCATTTATTGATTTGAAATTACTCTTATTTATGTAAAACCATCATCAATCGTTCATGTTGAAATTTTGAAATATGAACTAGCGTTTGTGAATGAAAAGTAAATGAAAATCTGGTTATTATTTTCCCACAGCGTATCCATACAGGGGACAAGCCCTTTAAATGCGACCAATGTGGACGAGCTTTTCGCCAGCCAGGAAATCTGACCAGACACCGACTTACTCACACAACCTTCAAACCCTACGTGTGCCCCACATGTAACAAGGCATTCAATAGGGCATCCAATCTGCACACGCACATGCGCACTCACACCAATTACAAGCCCTTTGTCTGCCCTTATTGTGGTAAGGGCTTCCACCAAAAAATCGACATGAAGATCCATTGCTACACGCACACAGGTAAGAAAGTTAAATGTATTAACTTTAAACTATTTGATTTTTTTCAAATTAAAAAAAAAAAAATCAATCATCAATTTTAGTTAATTATCAAATGCAATACATTCCACTTATATTAATGAAATACTAGTAGGCTACAACACTCAAGGTCCTTGCACACCAGATAACTCGGCGATTTACGTTCAGAAATAGAACCTTATAAATCTATTATGCTTGCATACCAAATAAAAAGCGAAATGCGCAAGAACAAATTTCAATGGAATATTTTCTTGTCGCAGTGACACACTGAAAGCAGAATTTCTGCCACACTGTCATGATACCATGATATCATGCGAAAGCATGGCATACACCCAGTGCTTCCGTTATAATAGCATTGTAATATTTTACTGAATAAGCCAGTTGCTCATTAAATATCAATGAATTTATTTGAAACTGATCACATTAATAATAAAGTAAGGTAATAATTTACAGAATAAATCGTTGGCTCATAAAAGTCCTATTAATTTAATGTGTTTGAGATTGACTTATTATGTTATAGTATATTATAATACAGTATTGTAATAATTTACTGAAGAAATCACTGTCTTGAAATTTCAATCAATTCATTTGAAATTGATTACATTAATACAGCATTGTACTAATTTACTAAAGAAAGCATTGGTTCATGACATTTCGACAAATTCGTTTTGAATTGACTCCATAATACATTGTATAGCACATAATTTTAACAATTTACTGAAGAAATACTTGACTCAACATTTCAATAATTGATTTGAAATGGAATACATTAATACATTGATACAATACTGTTGTAACAATTTACTGAAATAAAATCATTGGCTCATGAGATTTCAATACATTCATTTGAAATTCATTACGTTAATACAGCATTGTAATAATTTACTGAAGAAGTCATTGGCTCTTGAAATTTAATTTTTTATTTATTTAAAAAAAAATTGAAACAGTAAGCAACTACTAAAGAAATAATTGACTCAGGAAAATTATTATATTTAATCCCTTTGAAGTTGACAAATTATTTCAAATTGAAATTGACAACTTATTTCTCTATTCTATTATTCAGGCCAGAGACCTCACAGGTGCGACTTCTGTGGAAAAGGTTTCACTCTGTCCAGCACATTGAACGCGCATCGTCGTACGCACATGCACGACGACGCAGTAAGAACACCGGAAGTTCAATGTGTTTCCTGTCACGTGTGCAGGGCGGACTTCCTGCACCATTCTGACCTGACCACACACATCATGACGTCACATTCACATCAAACTCGGAATAGACAAATACCCGTATAACGAGTTAGATGAACAATTATAGTAGTAGACTATGCTTTGTTTGTTAAAGTTGGTATGATTTTTGCAATTTGTGCTCTAAAGTTCACGTCTTGGTGCATCCTGGAAATTTAGAGATACATATTTACATAAATGTATTGTATTTGTTTGGACTAACATCGTTAGTATATTCTTCAGAAGCAATGATTGTGCATTTATATTTAAAATGACAGTATAATTCGGTGAACACGTTACCCATACTATACCGATCTCCAAGAGCGTATCAATTTCAAACATTCGACCAACCCTAGGGTGATGAAATTAGCCAATGACCAAACACTCATGATGATACGAGTACCCTCATTGGCTAATTTAATCACATGACCGTCACCATAGGGTAGGTCGAGTGTTGAATCGAATACGCTCCAAAATAGACAGAAAGAGGATGCTTTCTTATTGCCACTTCCGGCTCACACGAGACCGGATGTATCCATTAAAGATTCTGATGACATTTTGTTTTTGTTTTCCCACATTTTTTTGCATTTTTCATTATGTTCACTAGTCCTATTTGTAGTGTTCATCAATATCATATATATACTAGTATGCGTATTATTTGTGCTTATTTGTAATTTATTGAACGTTGTGAAATATTATTTGTATGAATAAATCGTTGGTCAGCGTACATGTATACTTATAATTTGCTCAAGTGAGCCAACATGCCTACATAAAGCCATAAGTCAAGTAGATTCTAACAGCCATTCCTTAAATTAGAAATCGACATGTTCACTCTATTGAAAATGACCATATAGGATATTAACACTATTTGGACTAGAAATTAAAAATATACAAATAAGTGAACATTTCTTCAGGGATTGGTTAGTAGTCTATATAGGGCTGCCCGCATTATAAACGTCGTACATTGTCGTGGATTTGTATTTAATGCATAAAACAACATTTCTAATTTTGATGACATTTTATAAAATTAATGGTAGGCTATAACTGAAACTAAAAAGGAAAGAATACTCTATATATTTTATACTAGTGTTCATGTATTTAGTCAATTGTTTGGTACACCCCTAGTATATTTTAGATACTGGTATCTGAATAAAATAAAATAAATGTAACCTTAGTGTCTACGAACTTACAAAATTACGCAAGCATTATTATATATCAACCACAATTATGACTTGGTTATTATCAGTATTAATTCCATATATATTTATATATTATTAACACATTATAACTTTGCATAAAACATAAAATTACAACAATTCGTTCAGTAGGACACTCGTAATAATGATATTAGCCAAAGTAGGTAGTGGTAGGCATAGGTAGGTCTACATAACGTTGTCAATAATTTGTGTTTGCTTTTATAAAATATCTACACCTAAATCTATATTGTGGTATACTTTTATGTCTGTAATAATAATTATATGGTTGAAACGATATTAAAATTTCCCAATTCGTGTACAAATTAACTTTCTTGGCATTTAAAATTGAATATTTCATTTTCCTTATTCTTGAAAAAAAAAGTACATGTATACTTTTCATTTAAGAAATTAATCTTGAGTCGTTAGCATTCATGGTGCCATGAAGCTAATTGGTCACGAGACCAAATTCCATGAGGCGCGAAGCTGTGCTGATGCTATTCTTCACATACCCGCACTTGCAAATTCAGCCTAGATCTAGTTTGCCTGTTCCTTCTTTCGAACGTCGCCCCTCTGCATAAAATAATACTTACTCAAAATAGTTGGTGATCGTTATATAAACAGAGTTGTTATTACTGGTGCAATATTTGTTATTTATTTTTATTTTGGTTAGGGCAAATGAAATAAGAAAATTAAGGTTTTTTGTTTTTCATTCCATGAAGTATTTACTGAGATAATCTACGAAATAGGGGTGTCAATGCATTTCATGCCGAACTATAGCCATGACCAATGTCTGTATTATACGACGGCTTCAATTATATTCAATTTATATACTAATAAATTCCCCCGAAGAGCCATTCATGTCGAAAGCGCTAGGGACGCCTATGAACCTTTTTTGTATTCTATTTTGTATATAATTGAAGCGATCGTATAATATATTAATTTTCTTCCTAAGATTGAAGTAGTCGTATAATACACACATTCGTGTATAGGGAAGCAAAGTCTCGCGCTTTCTCGTCTCAGCTTTTTCAGTTTGGGCGCACTTTACCGGAAAATTGTGAAG
>JAUTBX010123795.1:0-10676 GCA_032361465.1 Lepetodrilus tevnianus | reverse complement strand
TGTGTGTGTGTGTGTGTGTGTTTGTGTGTTTGTGTGTGTGTGTGTGTGTGTGTGTGTGTGTGTGTGTGTGTGTGTGTCCGCGCGCGCGTGAAAGTTTACGCTTATTACAGATCATATAGGCCTACCCTTTAAATCACCGTTGAAGCATAAATACTTATATCTGATTTATTAATATCAATAATATTAATAATTAAACATAGATTGCTGTATTTCATCGCGATTTATTAATATCTACAACATGCCTTGTTAAATATACGCAGTCAGTGTTATATTTTCACAAATAATGTATATGTATACACCAATGTTATACCGTAACATAAATTACAACAAAAGGAATATTAATTTAATTCTTTTTGAATTGGGGGTTATTTAATAATCGACGCATTGACGTTAACTTTATATATCGGTGTTCAGACTTGTCGGTAAATTGTTATAGGTGTAACCATCGCAATTTTTCAATAAAATATGGATACATTTTATCTATACTTGAATAAGGCACGTAGCTATAGCCTACTGTACGTATATTATTTATAACTAAGAATATTCTAAAGTTTTATACCGTGATTAAACCCCAATATGCATACGCGAATAGTAAGTATATGTATACCCAGTCCCAGATATATCATGCCGTTGATTATTTTATCTATTATTAAAACTATTAACACTGCATTATTATTAACACTGCATTTCAAGTATTTCCGCGCATCATCCCATTATAGGCTATATAAATAACAGCATCCTTATTATGTAGATAACACCTACCTATATACGGATAAGTCTGCCGTGAGGATTATAGTCGGACTACACGACCAACCCCAATAATCCCCTCTGTCTCCCGGTAATCTTTCACCTGTGGTTTCATGAGGGAGGGAGAGGGATGTTCATCGGATGGCTCGGCCAGTTCGATTGGTTCGATGTACGCTCTCCTCTCAGTCATGTTCGTTCTCGCGGGTTATATTAAAGTGTCATGCATGTATACGTGTTGCGCGCGCGCTTAGCGAGAAAAAACTCAATTCTTCAAATATAAAAAGTGTTGAATTTTGTAATGTTTGCTACCTAGGACTATATCACCATAACAAAACTAAACGCCGCGCGAGAAATAGGGTGGGACGAGGGATAGTATCCAATCAGCAGAGAGTCTATACAAATTATAGGAGAGCCTGGTGAATACGGATGGAGAAGATATGTTTATTATACGCTCCAATAGTTACTAAGGCGCCAAAACCATCACTTGTTAAATTTGCATGCGATTTTACATAACGACATGTGTTCTACAAGGAGTGGGTAAAAATAAAAGTCGAACGTTTCAGAAATGGCTACATCACCTGGAAACCTGTTTGGCAACTCCGATTTCAAGTTTATTATATACACAGCAACGTATATATATATATATATATATATACATGTATATATAGAATGAATGCCTTTGACTTGTCTTCGTTTTAAATTGATCACGTCGTGTTAATGCATGCATGGGTGATATAGGCTAAATAATATACAACAGCTCTAATAATTATATAAGAACATAATTTATTGTAGTATCCTATTGCGTGTATATGTTGTTGGAAGGGAACATAATATAATATAAATATAAATCCTGGTTAAATAAATTGTGTACGCCAATATATGTTCATATACAATATGAAAGGAATTCGTTCAGACAGTTATTACTGTCCTAGCTTATTACGGATCCAAATGACATCAAGACTGCCTTTATAATTACACTTCCAGTGACTTCTAATTCCACATTATCGTAGTATCTATTATTATATATTGAAGTTTACAGAACGTATATACATTTTATTCTTATATTATCACAGGTATATAATGACGTAGACAAAAGAATATAAGTAATAAATATGTAGAATAGGGATTTGCACAGTACAATGACATGAAGGATACATTAATATTTGATAGAACTATACCCAATACAGGAATTATTCGAACAAGAACGATGAATCTACTGGCCTACTGCCAGGTTATATGTCCTGTAGGCCTACTTTACAAGTATGCTACAGTATGTATGCATGTAGTACATAATGTCATCCATATGTTTTCTGCCGGATGCCATTCATGTATATAAAAGAAATCTGGGCGGAGGGTCGCCTACAAGTTTCCAGACAAGAGAGAAATGTTCTCTTTATGATCTGCTCTAGTCGTCTAGTCGCTTGCAAAACGCTAGAGAAAAAATATTGTTACGCATCTGTGATTTCACATTATACGAGCATCTTAGAAATCGTATCGGTCGGTTACACATGAATGAATGAATGCAAGTTGTGACATCGTTCGGTTTAAAGAGAGGCTGGCAATTAAAAGTATATGTATAGTTGCAGGATACTAGTACGCCAATACAGACACTCAGTGGTTGCCTTATGTAATAATTGTACTTTATATTTAAAAAGTGTACTTTATATATGTTAGTGTCTGGGTTATGGGACTGACATGTCTAAGAACGTAGATGAGTGGTGGTTTGAATATTACAAAAATATATAGATGGTAAAAATACATACTAGTATTCTATCATGCATTGAATACCAAGTTGGCCAAACAAATCTTACCGCCAAGGTCATGAAGGTATATTATAAATTCCAACATTCTCAAGTAGGCCTAATTGGAAAATTCGTAAGGTATTGTGTTTTTTAGTTTATTTATTTTAAGCGACAATGTCATCAGTGAATTAAGTATTACACTGATAAATATTTTATAATTATGTTATATATACACCACACGTTGGACGGTGGATATTTCAGTAATGTATATATTTAAATATTTCAGTACCTTCATCCGGGATTCTTAATTCTGATTGAGTGATGCCCACCATACGATAGCGCATTGGACTTATGTTGGACTTATAACCAAACATTCCTATACTATAGGCTATAGTATGGTTAATCAAGTAAAACTAGTAAATGTGACTATATTTCCATAAGAATAACTTATAACAAATAACCTATTTATGATCACAAGCATTCTAGACCTACACGAATGGTATTTTATTGAGATACATACTGTTCGTAGAAGTGTATGGTTATACAGTCTCTATATATGAGTAATTCCATCGAGTAATACACTGGGGTGATGTATACGTTGACTGTCTCATAACGTTCAACATTGCTAAGCAGCGATACAAATATATGTTTAATAATACACGCCTTCTTCAATACATCGCTTTGATCACTCATGGCAAGCCATTTGATACTATTAAGATCACTGAAGCAGAGTCATGTCGTATTAAGTATATTTAAATTATAGCTGTAGCCTACTCACTGACTACATATGGTATGGTGTACAAGTATCATAGCGTGCCAGTGCAGCTGTACACATTTTAACCTCTGTGACGACGTAATCACATTTCCTTACAAAGATAACAGCTTCATGCAACTCAAGCAAATATACGCTTCCGTATTCATACCTTAGTCAGGCACATTAATTTAAGCATAGCCATAGCTGTATCTATGGAATTAACACGTCCGTGTTCAGACCAGCACCATGATCTTTAGAGACCATCAACGACCACGTGTTAACAGTTACAGAGCACGTGTCGGTTTGAATGTAGATTTTGTTTGGCGTGTTTGTGTTCGCTGTTTATGCAACATTGACGTATATATATTACCGAGCCCTGTATGCGGTGAGATACTGAATGCAAATAGCTGAATGAGGTTGTGGGTGTTAGGTATTTTCTCCCAGTAGCCTACGTGGTTTCAAACTACAGGTTTGACGCTCATCAGTGGAACTGTGACAAGAATGTCCTGTCTGGAAAAGTATTTTCGTAAATGACTACCCATATTAATCGCTTCGTCAATGCGAGAAATGATACTCAAAGGGCACATGTACAGTAGGGCCTACCTATATTTATGTGGTAGTTATGTACCCATTAGTTAGTGTGTGTGCGTGTGTGCGTGTGTGTGTGGGGGTGGGGGTGGGGTGGGTGGGGGGAGAGGGTACACGGTACACGTGTGTGTGTGTGTGTGTGTGTGTATGCGTGCGTGTGTGTGTGTGTGTCTAAATCAATCAAACAATAATTAAACTTGATATCTTTTATATACATAGACATTTACAGGATTACTTATGCCTATTATGTAACACGTATGGCAAATGCAAATAATAATAACTATGTTATATTAAAGCAATGTCAGGGAATATCAAACATATGCAGACTTACCTCTGTCTAACATCTGTGTCATCTGTCGGTGTCAACTGTACAAATCACCACCCGGCATCATCTACAACCTAACCACACCCGTAACAGGTACATTAAAAACCCCACCCCCACTCCCCATCCCTCTACTCCCTCCTGCATCCACCCGGCGTACCCGTCTGAGGTGACTGGGCAGAGAGAAGAAGCAAACCGGTTTGCTAACCATAGCTAATTGATACATGGTTCAAGAACAACAAAGATGCATATACATCGACAGTGATGCTCGACTAGATTCCTTTAAGATGATGACGTTGTTGAGCCTACACGCTAGACGATTCTATACTGATACGAGATCTAGTTATGCAACTTTATGGCATATTGCCGTAGGAATGTCAACAGACTATACCCTAAGTAGGTTGCCGTTGCTTTGATAAGGCAATTGAACGAAGGTGTAGTAGAGTGTAAAGGGGAGATATATTGTTCAGGTCAGGGTATGACCCAAAGTTTTATCACGACGGAGGTTGTCGATGGTTGTACAAAGTGTACCCAACTACTGTGTATATCGTTTAGTAGAAGCCAATGTCCAATAAAACTTGTTAGAAGCCCAAGGAAGAAATCTACAAATAATAAATCAATTTGGACTACGATGGTTTCCAGAGAAATATAATTATCAAAGCACAAATATTTCAAACAGGGCAGTGTAATCTTTGCAAATTAATCGAAAAGTATTTATAAACTAAGTGTAAGTATTATTTACCATAAAAGAAAATACACAATTAAAATAATCATTCTCATGATCAACTCAGGAAATGTGCTACTTGTTTCAAACAAGTGGCACAGTATAGAAACATTTACTAAACGACTTCTAATTTATAACTATCGTAGCAGGATGTCTACTTCTGTTTTATACCCATAGCAAAGAATAGCATAGAGTTCCTGCTACTGAACCATTTATGATTAGGATAATATGATAGTTTTATTTGAAATTGTATAGGTTTATGTTTTTCTTTATTCTGTATTGCTTTGTAAGTTCCTGGCACACTTCCATAGATAAACTTGCGCAAGCAGTGTAGGAGCTATTATAGAATTCTACAATGATAAAATATATTTCATTGGATAGATTTTACCATCAAATTCATCGGAAACATCATGAGCGGAATTGAGGACCACTGGGGTACGCGGATGCCCCACTGGAATCGTAAATTCAATAGCAAACCAAATGTTTGGATATTCAGGAAAGTTCAATTTAAGGATTGTGGAAAGAGATATGAAGGATTATATATTATTTATCATACTACAAATCGAATCTATTTTCAAGGTCTATAGCGCAAACAAACATTAACTTCTATTCAGACACGTACTATAGCAAACGCAAAATATACATGTACATGTACATTTATATAATATAATAGGCATTATACTCATGGCATACGCCCATACCTATCACATTACACATGAACAACACACACTACCATCAACTACCTTCAAAACCATCAACCAATATAGACCATCTTATAATGCTGTGAAAGATGAATAATTAAGAAGTGTAACTATAGGCTACTAGTATTCGCCATTACCCAGTTCCCATAATTGGTACCCACAGGCTATCTAGCATCAAAGAACATGCAAATCGTGCTATGAATGATTCACAGTCTTTGAAATGTCTTATTCTTGCTCATCGTCGTGATCCAAACAATATAAAACCATCAGAAGGTCTAAGGATAGCTTTTCAAAGGATATTATTCGCCATGACAACGCACAATCTTTAGCTGAAATCAAACATCCTATTGTTTATATCACACTATTTGTTGATGCATTGCCATGGCATGTCAAAGTATATTTGGAAAATATGTATAAGACTCAAGATAAACTTGAACCGGTTCTTGGGAATATTCTGTTGAATACTAACTAGTACGGTACTAGTGGCTCCACAGGCTAACGGTAACAGGTTTGATGAAATTCAATAACTGTTTACTCAACAAATATAATTAAGGTGCAGGAGGCATTTGATGGGGAAGCTTGTAAGCTCAACGATGAATCTGGTGCCATTCTTCTCCCGATTGCTCTGCAAGTCACGGACAGTACCTGGGGCCTATATACAGACGTCTAGAAAAGCTTTACTGTTGCAATAATAATAATAAACTAAATTTATGTTTAAAAAATGCTACTCACCCTTACTTAATTGTGTTGAGTATATGTGCTTTACACTATGTCACCTGGCATTAATACATTTAACTTTAGATTTCTCATTACTCCAGTATCCAATGCCCAACATGCAATAATACTGATAATATTCTCTACAAACACCCGATTACCGTATTATGGCAATTTCTACATTATATTCTATGCCATTATATCAGTTGTACATATACATATATATACAAACGTTTCTGAATCCCTACCAATCCCATTCAGGCTACCATTACGTGTAATAACATGGTCGTTTAAGTGTGTATACTTCTATATAAAACAGTGCTTGGAAACGTTCTATTAATCGATATCAAGGTGGACCCCCACCCACCCACCTCTCCTCAACGGACGCCGTTTATTATCAGAACTATATAGCCATCAATATCCCAGTGATGACATATAGTCTGCACCGTTAGTATCAGAATGACCGTCACGGACCATTATCCCCAGTAATCGTGGTAATAGTCTTTGTATTGAACATATATATATATATATTCGTCCATCCACTGCCCTGAATTGCATAGTTCCAATAGACTCTATATACTGAGCACAGACCTTTCAGTATATAGCGACACAACTTTATTAATTATGTGCTGTTAAATTAGACTCGGATTACATGAATTACACATTTTCTTTCTTTTATAAACTTATTAAATGATGTAGTATGCCGTATTTATTGTTGATGCAGTATGTTTTATATATAGGCCTCAATTGACAGAGTGATCATGTATAAAAAAAAAAGTTAAAAGTTTTATTTACTAAATTCTACCATTTAGTATCCCTTCTCTCTCTTTCTCTCTTTCTCTCAGATAGGAAGCTTGGCAGAAAAAAATTCCAGCAAAATATGTAGTTTATTGAGTATACAATACGTTATACAGTAGGCCATATTTTATGTCTACTACTGTATGTGTATAAGTTTAAGACTGAAGACGAGTTCGGCCACTTTTCCAAGATCCAGTTCTTCATGCTGCTATTACTATATAGCTGAAACTATACTAATTAACATAATGCATGTTCACTGCCTACCTGCATGGCCAGAACAGCGGCCCCTTTGATGTTCTCAATTAGCACGAGTAATTCATCAGGTGAGATGAAAGGATGCCGTATTTTATTACCATATCTGGACGATTCTGTCCGACATGTCTCCTGGGTCACGTACAGATCACTGACCATTTACTAATACAGTCCAACCACGTCATGAAAAGCATCATAATTCGCAAGGGCTAAAGATGGACAGTGAATGTCCCGGAACATGTATATGTGAATATTTTATGTCGGACATCCTATACTATTATCTCTGTCAGACAAAGACGCACCTGTATAATGGTAAAAAGTCTGGCTTCTTTCACTATAGAATAGATAAGAAAAAAAGAGTTCCGAAGGGATACGGTATTTGTATTGTATTGCCGAATGGAAGCCGTGTTATGTGATCGAATTTTATAACGGACGTATCGGTACATTACAAATAGAGATTCCATGGTGACCATGTCACCATATGCACCTATGAACCAATGAACAGTTATCTAAAAGCCAATGTCACTCAGTGTACATGCTTACCAAGTGATACATACACTAGTAATAACATTCATATACAAACTAATCGTCGCAAATGTGTGAACACATCGCAGTTAAACTCTATAATCCCTCTTCAAAGAAAAATATTGAGTTACCTTATCTGAGTTATTAATGATGTTAGACAGAATGAAGAAATTGAAACACGTGTTAATATACCTGTGCACTTATTATGTAATTATCTCATTAAACATGGTATGCATTTAATCTGTTACATGCTAATCTAGATTAATTGCCTTCTAAATATTTAATTACAGCCGAAATTCGTACTTAGTCTCTATTGC
This sequence comes from Lepetodrilus tevnianus, assembly GCA_032361465.1. Lineage (NCBI taxonomy): Eukaryota > Metazoa > Mollusca > Gastropoda > Lepetellida > Lepetodrilidae > Lepetodrilus > Lepetodrilus tevnianus. The sequence continues at coordinate 2,492 of JAUTBX010123795.1, read as the reverse complement.
ATGCATGCCCCATATATAAAGCACCATAGAAATTGCTTCTTAGATGTGTTGTTGACAAATATTTAAGTTAAAGCTACTAATGCATTTAAAAAAACTTTTGTTATAGACTATTGTCGAGGCATGTTTCAAGTTTGCGTCATACTATTCAATTTCGCCGCAGTGTTAAGCAGTATAATTTATCAGTTTTCGAATGTTCATGGTATATACATGTATATGGCAACTTTCGTTACCCATAATGTCCACCACCCTATAATCCATGTCCATTAATCAGCTTCTTAGTGTAAGTGCAGACATTATTGGTGTGATAGTAAATCCATTTTGTCTTACCGTTAAGAAAAGGCCTTATCGGTGGATGCGGTTCATAATGTAAATATTTCTGAAAAGAAAATCACCGTGTCCATAGTTCTCTTGTTTCTGTTGTTCAATTGTTACGATGTTCAAGAAGGTTTTTCTTGAACATTCGTAACAATTGAACAAGATAAATGTTGTAAATGCTAAAGAAATGCGCGTAGGTCCACCTACAAAGATTCAATGCACCACTATAATATCCTAACAAATTATCTCTATGTCCATGCTGTTCATGACCATCTATAGACTCGTCCTATAGTGTATATATACATCTATAGATGCTGCCGAATTGCTAACCTCACTTCATGTGCGCTAGAAATAGTAAATTAGTAGTAGGCTTAAAAGAAGATATGTTCAAACTGAAATTTGAAATAAATTGTGGTTATTTTAAAATTAATACAATTAATAGTTGAAAGAAAACGTGGAGAAGAATAATAAGTAGAAGAAGAAATAGAAGAAGAAGAAAAATAAGAAGAAAAAGAAAAGTGTATTTAAAATAAATGAACACTGATCAATCGCTATTAATCTTTTCGAACTTTTTGTTCTAAATACATTTGTATATTCTTATAGCAATACATATTAATGTCATACATACTTGCGAGAGTTTATTTAAAGTCTATTACCATTTGTTTTGTTTCACCTGCATATCTTCCGTTGTTTTTGCCATGTCTTTCACGTGTGAGTATCATCTCTCTGATGTCAATAGAACTCTCAATTTGGTAATAAAACATTGGATCTATTATCTAGTATGGTTATATATACTAATATATTTTGTATCTTCTGACATGCGTAGAGCCAATCTTCTACAGACGACAAACAAGACCTTGGTTTCTTAGCAACCAGTCAAAAATATTTACTTTATTGAATTTATTGAATATATTAGCAAATATACCTTCATAATCTCGCTGCTCTCAAAGAGCGTATATTTACAAAGTCACACTATCAACATCTATACAATCTGCTTTTTTTATCTTTATATTTGTACGTGCTGATAAATTGCCACGATCCATATGAATAATAGATAGCTCCAAATAGAAAGCAAAATGAAATGAGAAAGAAGAAAAAAGTGTAGATTCTAAAAGATAGGGACATACATCTTTCTAGATCTATTCTAATGTATATCAATGTTGTGCTTATGAACGTTGTCGGTATAATGATATAATGGTATAATGATTTTAGTTAACGTTTTTATTCTCTAAAACAAAATAAAGAATTCCAATTCAAATACTAAAATGGACGCAAAATAAGTTATAATAATGAGATAATTGTCCCAACATAATGTCTTTGCCCTTTAAATAGCCATGGTATATTACATGGCCTTACATGCGATTTCCTGCCATCTAGAGCATTTATTTGTTGTGAAATTTGACTGTAAAATATGGCATATTTCCGTAGTTTGAATAATTTGAAGTACTAAATGTTAATGCAATCAATAATCATGTGATGTAAGCAACTTTTCCAAGTATATTTATTATAATTTACACATAATTGTAATATTATAGGCTTACCTATGTTATCAAGTTTTCCTCAATTGAAACGACGATTGTGAAGATATTTTGTTTAAATGTACATGCATGTACAGTATATAGATACCCTGATCAGGAATGTCAGCTGCTTTTACAATAGTATAGTTTTCAGTGATCCCACTCTTTCCCATAATATAATTATATTCGGTTTAGATGTTGCCAATCGCAGATAAAGATTAAAATTACTTAAACTGTTTAGCTATATTAATGCGTATAGCTTTACTATTGAAATTGAATCAAACGGGAGATACTATTATTTATCTTCATTAATGTTGATAGTCCCGGACAGGTGAACACTTATGTCAAACTATTTTTTTTAATAATTGAACGTAGTTTTACGCAATGAAACTCAGAAAAACTCAGCTATCATGATCCTCTCGCTAACTACTAATTAAATTATTACAGTGGTAATAAAACACCAAATTAGATTAGTAGAAATATATGTAAGCTACACTTACATACGTATCTAATATGTGCTGAGAAAAATAACATTTTCAATTCAAGTCATAGTCTATATTATAGACGAGACGATCTTATATTAATACCTTTATTGAATTATTTTCTAATCTTAGCCTTACCTTTTATGTCGCCAAAGCCTGCAATAACATTTTAGCCAAA